>CAJUYH010002133.1:0-42194 GCA_910591685.1 Galerucella tenella | reverse complement strand
ATATATATATATATATATAATAAATGTTAAAAGTATCGTATACTACGAGTCAGTTTGACAGCTTTTTCTTCAATTTTATTGTAGGTACGTTTATTTGCCTATATCAAAATTATTTATTGATAAAGAATCGTTCATTGATGGGGGTGAATAATGAATGATTAAGTGTACTCAAATATAGCTCCAAAATGCATGGTCGATGGTAATGATAAATTTATGACAGACATAAAATATATGCCTGACTACAAAAATCACTGTCTGACAGAAATAACATGCAACCAATGTCAGATGTAACTCATATGTATTGCTTAAATTTACGGAAGGTTGAGAAACAAATTTAATGTTTATTTACTTCCTTACACAGTTTCAAAAATATTACTTACATTCATATTTCCGGTGATTTTAGCTAAAGGTAGGGCATAACTTTCCAATTCAGTTCATTTTAGCTATCAGTAATAAATTTTTATTTCTTAAATTTGCGGAACATTTTTATTTCTGTTCCAGTATTTTTATAGAAATCATTTTTGAAATATTCAATTGGGAGATATAAAAATCGAACCATAAAATGTCATAATTTCAAACGCTTATTATATTCATGCAGCCCAACCACAACGAAAGGATAAATCGGATAAATCACTGCTGTCATGGTAATGCCCGTTTGTAATTATCAATGATTTAGTACAAGTTTTAGTCAATTTTTTAGGATGCTAAAATTAGGACACTAAAATATTGACAAGAAAAAAATGTGTTTGCAGCACACCATGTTTTAATCACTTATTTAGGTTGTGATTATGCGCACTGAGCAGTATGATTTTGTTAGTAACCTGTCACTTTTCAGATTTTAACAAAGATTTTGAATTTTTTGAATTTAAATAGGTATCAGACAACAATGGACACAGACTTTTTATTGTTAGCAGCAGCAACTCTTATTAATATAGTAGTAGTTAGGAATTATATAAGAAAGAGAAGCCCTCATGTGGTTATTTTTATATTGGGTTTTATATTGGGAACTTTCAACTATGTAAAGGCAAGGTCTTTCTTTATATATAGTTCAATAAGTCGAAGTACTTGATCATGAGACCACAACATTTTTGATATTTAAAATAGCTCAAACGAAAAACTTCCACATACACAACATTCTCACCCCTAAGTGAACGATATAATATATAATCTTTGAAAAAACGTTGGTTATGTAGCAGAACCAGTGTCACCACCATCAGAGATAAGGAAGGTTATGAAAAATAAAAAAATCAATAAGCTTAAAATAAACTCTACCCTATATGTTTGCCCCAAGTCGTCATTTAATTGATAGAAAATATGACTGATTCAATAAATATTTTCTATCAATTAAAATTGAACAAAAATAGGACAAGTTTCGTCCATTTCAAAATTGACTGAAAAATTGATGATAAATGTGTATGTATCTATCATTTATTTAGGATCCTGAAAAATTGACTAAAACTTGTACTAAATCATTGATAATTACAAATGGGCATAACATAAAAAAATGAAGAAATTGGATTGGTCTATATAAAAGATGTGAAATGTTCAAACGAAAATTGGAAAAATGTAAAAAACAGGAATAGAAAATAGTTGTTTGTATATAACTAGGGAGCAAAGTACCTCTTTTTATCCCGCGGAGCAGTAAATCATTAATTTATAACTACTAGCGACATAAGCCTATTTGTGATATTATGTACAAGTCCAAATTGTAAGGATTACCACATTTATGTATTTATTAGAAATTGATAATTATGGTTGTAAATTTAATAGTACAATTTAGTACCTACACAATTCGGTGTAAGTTTATTTTCTGATCTCCACAGCTCTTCACAGAAAAGCATCTCTTCCCACCTTGGTACTATACTCGGAAGCTTAAGTCCATTTTCTGAACATAGCTAGCAAAACCTCATATCCTTGACCAAAAATTTTCCATAGGGTGTATATTTTCTGGTGGGGATTAAAAAATATTCCCAAAATTGGTTGTTGTCATATCAGCATGATTTTAACTGTTGAACACTCGACTGTTACACATCGATAGATGTTAAATTAGAATTTAGTACAGTAACATATCCAAAAACAGGAATATTTTTTGGGTACGCTACGATGTTTTATTTCCAGTGGCGGTCCTTACAATAACTTAGTTCACTTATGATTGGAATTTTACCAAATAAACAATTTTGGTCGACCCTATAGAAATAAATATTCAAATAATCACATCGTTGTGAAGAGGATTAGAAGACCTTTTGAATAAGGTGTCTTGAGACACATAGTTGCATTAAAAAAAATTGCCGATTACGCCACCTGGTAACGCAATGTTCGCTACATCTTCATCATGTGATGACGATTCAAAAATTAAAATTGACCTGTTCTTGTATTTTTTCAAATTATTTTAAAAATGATGAATGTATTCCATACATTAGCGACATACTGTATAAAAGGTGTCTATGTTTGGTATCTAATAATAATTAATAATAAGGCATTGCAAATGAATAATTTCCGATCAAATTTATTTCAATTACGCTTTTCTTTCTCCATTTATTTATTTATTCACTAAATAATTTATGATACAAATAATAATTACAAGATCCAAGCATGGAAAACTTGATGTTATACAGCTAGCGACATCTGGACTAAAGTAGAAGTAAAGCCGTCACACGAAGCACAAATTTCTACAGATTCACCGACAAGCTTTAATTCACACACGTATGAGTGCGCGATCATTGTGAATGATCCATATTTAATCAAAAGAATGATAATTTACAGACCATCCACCTATATATTAATCGACAACAGACTGAATTTTCTATAAAGGGAGTGCCCAATAGAATGCATCTTCAATATTTTAAATGGGAGACCCTGTATATTTTTCAATAGTTTTGAGTAACCCTAAATTTCCTGATTGCAAATATATAAAATTGTGTATATTAGTTTTGTTTTATACTGGCGTATGGTCCTACCATTGTCTATAAAAAGAAAGTCCTACTATAAGAATGATAAGAAATAAATTCACATTATAGTTCAAAAACAACTTATAATATATTTAGGAATTCAACAAAATTAATGAAATAAGATACAAAGTTACATTATAAAATTACAATAGTTGCTCTTCATTTGTTATCAATGCACAAATAATATATTCGTTCCAAATTTTCTAATGCGTCAGAGAGGTGTGTTATTATAAACATTTAAATTGTCAATTTCCGTGCGAGCTTTTGCCGTGATAGAGTTAATATTTGTACCTATTTCAATCAAAATACACTTTTTCTTTCAAAAACCTCCATAAAAAGCTATCACATAGTGATAAGTCGGGATTATTTGGCGACTATTTAATAGTACCCTAATTGTTCAACAACACATGAAATTGATTACTTAAATGTTCTTATCGGCTACGACATTATGTGGCGGTGCTTGTTATTTATATATTTGTAATCCCATTTGTCCCATTTAAAATATTTAAGGTGCATTTTTTTAGGCACTCCCTTTATACAAAATTCAGTCTGCTGCTACATTCATGGTCGGTACAGATAAAATAATACTTTTATTTGAAACTCTTTTTTGTATTCCCGAAATGATTGAAAATAAATGGGTTTCAAAATATAATGATAGACCCTGTACTGCCGAGAGATGTTGTCTGTGGTATCGTGAATTTTCGTTTTAAGTGACTTCGATAGATGTGCGTCGGAATTTTGATGAGGGTAGTACCATGGTAGTACAATCGTGGTTGGCGATCAGATGTTAGATTTGGCTCGGAAGGTTTCGTTTTTGTTCAAAAGGTTGACGAGCTGTAGTTAATCGGGGATTGTATTCAGGATTGTAGTGCAGTTGGATGATATTAAATAATGTTTGTTTGTTTTTCATGCGCTGACGTACCGTTCATACAATTGTGATGAAACTTGGAGAACGTATTGCTTATTGCTTTTGCGGAAAAGTTATAAGATACAAAAAATTCGATCCTGCATATTTTCTATTTATTGTGACTTTCAAAACTTGGTACTTATTATATGGCATATATAAATATTGACCCTCGTACAATTGACATTATTAATCAATATACCTACATTATTTTCATTTTACTTGACTTATTTTTTAAATACAAATCCTAGGTTTTTGCCAGAAATTTTACGTCTGATAATGCAGCAAGAAATCCATGTGATATTCTATTGGCCCTAACAAACCCATCGAATTAGTGTTCAAACTTATTATTTTTTCAATTCATTTAGAATAAAATGGCACCAACACCAACGGATTGCAAGGGCAAAGCATGCTTTAGTTCAAGATTGTCGTAGCCAATGTTACGCTGCTGAGGTTGTAGGTATTAGTTGTTGTGCAGTTCAAAGAGCAATTCAGCGGCTTAATGAAATTGGTAATCACACAAGGAGACCAGGATCGTGTCGTTGATGGTCATCTTCCACACGCGATTATAGATCAGAGATAAAATAGGTACATCAAGATATTGGGTTTCTTCGTGTTTGAGAAATGGACATTCAACGTCATTCATCATCTGAGCGAAGTAAGCCAATGGACAGTTCGTCGACGATTCACTGGAGCTTAATTATATTTTTTAAGGCCAGCCCTATGTCTACGTCTATCCATGGAACAACGCAGAGATCGGTTTGCTTTTGTAAGGATTAAAATGACGCCGATTGGAGTGATTGATTATTCTCGGATGAGTCCAGGTTTTGCTCAGGGACACCAAATGGTACAAAAAGAATCTACAGAAGACAAGGAGAGCGATTCGCCTAATGTAACAAGGCGGAAAGAATAAGTTACCAGGGAGGCTAAGTTTTGGTATGGGCAGGTATAAGTTGCCTATTAACTAAGGATCTTCTCTAATAACGTGATTTTTTTCCAATTTTTTAAAATCAAATTTTCCTTCTTAGGTGTTCCATGAATAAATATGGTTAAAAGCACAAGTATCATTTATTACACAAACCAAATACACAACTTCTGGGCATCAATTCCACGGCTTACATGCCATGGACATCATTTTTTTACATGGTTCTTGTAGATGGAGATTTCTATGACAGAGCAGGGCACAGCAAGCATTTTGGATTAGCATGTGGTTCCATAAAATTTTTAAAGAGATCAATTTGTTCGTAAAAATTTCCATTCACCATAGGAGTACAATAACATGTTCCAGAAGGGTTCATTTATTTGTCCCCATGACTGCCCATTTGTTTAGGGCACCGTACCCAAAGGGTACAAATCAGACACCATTACAAAAAACTTCTTTGTTCGTCCGTCTGTCTGTCTGTCACCAGGCTGTATGTCACGAACCGTGATAGTTAGACAGTTAATATTTTCACAGATGATGTATTTGTGTTGCCACTATAAGAACAATTACTGAAAAAACAGAAAAAAATGATTATTCAACAATTGTGATTTTTTTATTCGTTTTTGTTCGATGTTGATAACGGCAACATATAGTTAGCTTCGCTTCTTAATGGTTAAAGCGCTTGTCTAGTGAACAGGACATCGTCAGTTCGAATCTTCCTGCAACCTCATGGATTTTCTTAATTCCTTATATACTAAGCAAAGTTATAAATATAAATTAGATTTGATGGGGTGGATAATCTGCCTATTCCACTTCGACCTCTTCAGATCTATTGTCGTCCTCTGAATCTAGATTACATTATCCAGTCCGAATATTTTCAAGTATACAATCAGCCTCGGGACTAATTCGGTTCATGCTCATGGCTTTTCATCGCCTAGTACAAGAAACCGCACATTCGCCAGGCAATCTCACTGACATGGGATGTGCTCAGCATTTTCCTCCTCTAGCATTGCGTAGGTACCTGTTAAGCTTACATTCCCCTTCCAATATACCTACTATGGCTTTGACCGTTTTCCTGTCATTGCTTATTGGTCTGCCATGAAAGTTGGCGAATGTCCCCTAACGAACTGTTTCGCCTGAGATAACCAACCATTCTAGAGATTTCTGTGCCACCCACTTCCCTGCGTCCATATTTATTGTTGACTTTGTGTCGCACTTCCGGTCCAATGAATGGCATTGATAAGCCTTGTCTAGCCGTTTAATTCGCAATGCAATGGTGAGTCACCGTCATTTCCGCTTGGAAAGTTGTGACGTCCTTTAATATTCTTATTGGATAGCCATCCTTTGTTCTAGCCCTACAATTCCAGCTCTTGCAGCTTCACTTCAATCAGCGTGTTTGCAGAAATCTCTAAAAAATTAGGTCCTCTAAAACTTTTCAGAGTTTCCAGGAATCCTCTTTACAGTGTGGTAACCAAAAGTCCAATGGAAAAATCGTTAATAATCTTTTTTAAGAATCGGCGTTTTGAAGCCTGCTGAAAATGTACTGTACTGACGTATATCAAATGTCCAAAGTGTAAATACGACAATATTTTCAAACCTGCAGATCTGGATGCTGAGATCTTAAGAGGGTGACACAGTATTAGAAATTTTCCTGTGCAAACAATATTTTTTCATGTTTCCAGTGAATCGATGAGCATCTCAACTGGTTTGTGAAAAATATTCCTCGAAGAAAGTCTAACCTTGTTAATGCTTTGAAATTTTCTACAACTACGCCACAGCCCATGGCTAGGCTCAATCGATTTTTTGATATTGTTCAGTTGATTAATATTCAATTACCCTCAAGAACTGAGAATGTCAAAGTGTTTCTTAGTATATTATCATTTTTGGTATTAATAATTTTTTTAATAATAATTCAACAGATAAACTTTAAACCACTAGCATCAAAACAAACGTGAACTAGGTTTTGAAATTCTGTTATGTTCTATCTCACTATATTTTTAGACTAAAAATTTCAATTAGTTATCAATATTTTCAATTTTTATTTGTTTATGTATTTTTTCTGTTCTGATAAAGCAAGTTGATATTGTAAAAGATACCAGCCTTCTACGTCCCAAAATTTATTCCTACAAAGTGCTCCAATTTACATGGAAGTTGCTAGGGCAATTGAAGTCTCTGAGTAGTAAATGCCTGTACAAGGCTCAAAGTCGATTAGAGTAGATTTGGTGAGGTGGTTACTTGGCATATTCCACTGCGACCGTTTCAGATCTATTGTCAGAGCCGAGCCATGTGTTTTTGGCGCCGTGTGCAAACGATAAATGACCGCCCGCCCCAAACTAGGTACCTCTTTATAAAATGAAAGATGGTGATAGAAGTTAAAAGAAAAATCGTTTAAACATATTATTTTAATGATACATAGAAAATTATTATACCTGCTTTTCTGACACAAATGAAATAACGGATAAATAATAAAAAACAAAGCATTAAACTCATTTCAACAATCTATGTTGACGGAAATTTAATGGTCCAATAAAAAAGACCATTAATTGATTTTTTGTGCTAGAAGGCCCCAATCAGGTTGGTAAGGTAAATTTGAGTATAAGGAGCCGAATGAACATATTTGGGGCGGGCTCATCGCCCAGGAAATAGTGAAAGTCATTATTTTTGCAATTATTCCAATAACCATAAGCGATAGCGGAAAAAGTATCAAATAAATATTGCATAGCGTAAAATTTTACGTCCAAACTTACCCTCACGCATCAAGACGTATTTATTTGTGTTGCCATTTTTATAACTGTTAAACTGATCAACTGAATGTGAAATAACATGTTCTTCTTCATTCGTGATTCTTGTTGTTCTTGAAAGATATACTCACCGATTAGAATGGGCTTTGTCAAACTTCACAAGGAAGGAAAACCTTCAACTCCAATTCTTTAGCATGTATACGTTTTATCAATGAAGTCTCATTTACGAGACAAAAAATTTTATATATATTTATACCAGCATCAGTTATTACTTCATAAAACTTATATTCGTATGCAATTTTATTACGATGTTGTCAGTAGTTTCGGCAAAATCGATAAAAATGTGTATAATTTTTTTTCAGCGCCCCTTATCTTGAATACGGATGGCGCTATGAAAGCTTTTTATTGAGCAAACCCCAATTATTTCTCAGTTTTCTTCCTATCATTAGAAACTATCCACTCCACATAATTTTGGAGGCGTTACTTCCATGGAAAAAATGGAAAAACACGTCAAAAATCATATAAAGGGGGACGTATGGGGGGGGGACGTTGTATCTCCACCCCCCTATCCCCTATGGTTACCCCTCACAATCATTCAAATGGAACACCCCATACATTACTGCATTGTTGGATTCTTCTCTATAGGAAGATTATAGAGGCGAAAAGTCAATCAGCTGGGAGTTACGGATGATTCCAATTTACTAATAGTAACATTGCAATTCGTAACAAACCAGCAAAACGATACTAATTTATTTTATAAAGTGCTTGAATTGGCTTCCATAAATTTCCATACGAAGATACAATTATTGAGCCTTGAATGAGTCTCGAACATTTTGTAACATTTTTGGGGTAATTTGGGTTATTTGTCGAAATTCTTGAAAAATTCGCTGACGTAAATGATCTATAGATGCTGGCTGAGTGACAAACATTTTGATTTTCAGATATACACAAAAAAGGTGAATATCTTTATAGCTGAGTACACATGACTAGAAAGTCAAGAAAACATTTTTGTATTCTGAGTAAAAAATTTATTTAAAATTGCAAGGCGCTTTCGGCTATTAGGCCATCATCAGTGCCATACCTGCAAGTAAGCAGTAATCGTTGGAAAATTTTTAAAAAGAAATTAGTAAAGAATTACTTACCCGTCAGATATGAAACAAGAAACCTAGTCAAATGTCTACAACACATTAACGTCACTGTTAAAATTACATTGAATTTAAAATTTTTTTTCAAATCATCCCCTGATTGGGGTTGATTTGTCTTCCTATTATGAACATTTATAATTTCAATTAAATTCTTCAGCCACCACACGAACACGTGTTAGTATACCGGAAGACGAAGTGACACTACTTCAAATTTAAAACTAACCATTGACAAATGACAATTCAAGTGGACACAGAATTCAAGCTATCCAACATGAGCATAAAAGTGAAATTATTGTAAAAAATTTTGATCTGGTAATGTCTCAAAACCAAATATGTGAATTTCCTAAATAAATTATAAATAAATTTGATATATTGAGGTCTAATGACAACCTATCAAATCATAAGATGCCGAAAAAGATTAAGGGTCTAATGAGAACCCATTGCTAAATCTAATTCAAAATAAAAGACTCACTAATAGGTCAAGAGAGATTCCAAAAGCAAATAAATTGATTTGAAAATTATAAAATATGTTTGTAATTCAATGAAAGTAATTATCTGAGCATAATTTCAAATAACAAATATTAATTATTAAAAATTGTAGTCCGGTAGTCCCTCAAAACAAAAGATCAGTCATCTAAACAAAGAAAACAGATTTGATTTTAAAGTCTAATGAGAACGTATTATTCAAATCTGATTCCAAAACAAAAAAGATTATGGGTCTAATGAGAACCCGTTCCCAAATCTAATTAAAATAGATAACCAATCAATAGTCAGAAGAAACTGCAAACACAATAATCATTCAAAGAATGAAGTATGTAAAATCAAATTCCAGCAATTATTAATAACAAAAATACATTTAAATACAAAGTGAACTATTAGCTGAATTATGTATCTAATGATATCCCAAAACCAATGTAAGTCATTTTCATTGAGAATAATCTGATTTAGAGTCTAATGAGAACCAATCAATCAAATCATTTACAAGCCAGAAAAAGATTAAGGGTTTAATGAGAACCCATTACCAAATCTAATTCAAACAAACAACCCAACAAGGGTCCAGAAATATCCCAAAAAAAACTTTATGGTATCAATCTGATAATGTTGTTGATACATATGAAAATCATCATAGAGAGAACTTTCATGGATATACTATTTAATCTATTAAACGTCTATGCAAAGGAACATAAGATCTATTTAATTATTGTACTTGCTTATTCAAACAAAGATCATTGTTTTGCAATTCCTTATTAATTTGTAAATCTTCTAGTAAATCCAACCTGTTAAAATTTTTAGAATTAACTTCTTTTGAAATTATTGAATTGCGATTAGCACTAAAATTATGTTTATTAAATTTTAAATGATGACCAAAAGCTGAATTATCACATCTGCTCAAATGTTCACCTATTCGAAACTTTTAAAGGTTCGAATAGGTGAACATTTGAGTAGATGTGATAATTCAGCTTTTCCCCTATTCGAACCTTCAAAAGTTTCGAATAGGTGAACATTTGAGTAGATGTGATAATTCAGCTTTTGGTCATCATTTAGAATTTAATAAACATAATTTTAGTCCTTATCGCAATTCAATAATTTTAAAAGAAGTTAATTCTAAAAATTTTAACAGGTTGGATTTTCTAGAAGATTTACAAATTAATGAGGAATTGCAAAACAATGATCTTTGTTTGAATAAGCAAGTACAATTAAATAGATCTTATGTTCCTTTGCATAGACGTTTAATAGATTAAATAGTATATCCATAAAAGATCTCTCTATGATAGTTTTCATATTTATCAACAACATTATCAGATTGATACCATACAGTTTTTGGAACGAAGTTCCTTATCGCGCGTTGTGAATGGGGGCTATACAGATAAAATTCTTACCAAAAATTGTCACGACACTTTTTGATATAGGAAGCTATTGTAAGCTGTGCGGCGTCGCATGTTTCTCTGTCTGTATCTTTCTCTCTTATAGAAAGCAAGCCAGATATTTTCATTTCTATTTCGCATTGAACAGTGTGGTGTCGCGACGATTATTTTTGTTGAGTGTATACAGGTTTTTTGTAAATAATAAATAAAAAAAATAATAATAATGATAAATCCTGAAAGTATTTCTGCACAAGTTCCGGATATTGCTGATGGAGTTAGGTAAGTGGAGATTATATACAGATAATAATAATAAATGCTTTTGTATTTTTAGCAAGTACGCACTATAACCTCTCTTTATTATTGTGCTAACCAAGTCATACGCATTATAATCTCCACAGTTTGTGTGTTTAGCAAGTGTACGCGTCATAATTTTAATAAATTCAAAAACAAATCATGTTTTAATATTACAATTTCAGAACGTATGTATTTAGCAAGCCGTGCGTGTTCTAACCTATACGCTGTTGTGTTTACGAAGTCGAGAGAGTATATATATATATATACACTCTGTTGTGTTTACAAAGTCCCGCGCATCTATGACGTGTATGAAAGAATAGACAGACAGAGTACATATATATATATATATATATATATATAAAGAAGTAAAGGGTAGTCTTGACGGCTAGTTAGAAAACAATCTACTAAATTATTGGGGATTCCGTCACAATCTGGGCTGGTTAAGAAATTAAACTCTTTTTTACTACTTCCAAGCTTTCGGATTTATTTGAATCCTTTATCAAGGCTAAAATATGAACAGTTCAAATATCAAGTGGTAAAAATTATAATTAATTTAAACTTACGTGCATATATATATATATATATATAAATGTTTCGGTGTGTGTATGTATATGTACAATTCCTTCACTAATTAATCGATAGGAACTTCGTCCCATCCGGGTGTCCCTTGACACCTCTCAAGTTTTTATATTTTTTTGGATATTTCTGGACTCTTGTTGGGTTGTTTGTTTGAATTAGATTTGGTAATGGGTTCTCATTAGACCCTCAACCTTTTCCTGGCTTGTAGATGATTTGATTAATTGGTTCTCATTAGACTCTAAATCAGATTTTCCTCAATGAAAATGACTTACATTGGTTTTGGGATATCATTAGATACATAATTGTATTTAAATGTATTTTTGTTATCAATAATTGCTGGAATTTGATTTTACATACTTCATTCTTTGAATGATTATTGTGTTTGGAGTTTCTTCTGACTATTGATTGGTTATCTATTTTAATTAGATTTGGGAACGGGTTCTCATTAGACCCATAATCTTTTTTGTTTTGGAATCAGATTTGAATAATACGTTCTCATTAGACTTTAAAATCAAATCTGTTTTCTTTGTTTAGATGACTGATTTTTGGTTTTGAGGGGCTACCGGATTACAATTTTTATTAATTAATATTTGTTATCCGAAATTATGCTCAGATAATTACTTTCATTGATTTACACAAATATTTTATAATTTTCAAATCAATTTATTTGCTTTTGGAATCTCTCTTGACCTATTTGTGAGTTTTCTATTTTGAATTAGATTTAGCAATGGGTTCTCATTAGACCCTTAATCTCCCGGTCGAAATCGACTTCGTATAGCTCTTGGAATTATTTAATTTCGTAAGGATGAAATTTGTATTGATGTGAAATTCTTTAAACACTGCTGCGAGAAACACCCACGGCACTAAAAATTTGTGAAATTGACTGTAGTTCTTCTAACGTAAGTTTTCCTAAAACTGTACATTCCATAGCCTTGTTTTCAACCACTCATTGTGGTTGGTGTTTTTTATAGGCAGCAGACCTGTTTCAAAAAAGGTGTGCATTATTTCAGTTACGTACTTATGTGTGGCAGTTCTTTCGGGATGAGCTGCATGAAACTATCTAAACCGAGAAAAACTGGTTTAATAGAGAAATTCTAGTCATCCAAAATCAAACTTGTACAATTACCCCAATTTTTTTTTCCGAAGACTTTTTTCTTAAGTTAACATTTTGTTAGATAGCAGTTTTATTCGAGCAATTAAAATTTGTACCTCATTCCGAATAATGATAAATAAACTTTTCCATCAGTGTAGCTGTGGCTCGTGCTCTTTGTGTTGTTCTCAGTGAACCACAAAAAGTCCAACTAAGCACCGTTGCTGTGCCATCCGAAATTCGTGTGGTCAGATATAGTTGGACTTCTGAACGTTACTCCATACTTCTGGAATGTCTTGCATTCGCAAGGGATGTTGTTGGAGTTTCCCGTTCTCGCCGTATCAACGTCGTTGATTTTTTTCCATCATATAATCGACAGGTGAAGTCCTCTAAGATATCGCCGAAAAGTGCCTAATCGGTTTGTATATGGAAAGGGTTCCACGACATTATAATTTCATTTTTTTTCTAATTCACAATCAATAAGAATATTTGGTTAATTCAAGATTGCTCAACTTGTTGGAGAATTAATTTTGAGAGTTTTTTCCAGAGGCAATGAATACACCATATTCTTTTCAAATTTTCAAATCAACAATCGATACCTTGGAAAAATTATACAATTCTATCTGTTTACTTTTGGCGCCCGCATATCCAAAATGATTGCGAAGACCTATACTTACAGAGTTGAATGAAAATAATAGATAATAGAGACAGAGTTTCGGAAGTCGGAACTTTTCCGTTGAAAATTTTCCCCTCTTTTTAAAGCTTTTTTTAAATTTGAGAAATGTCGAATAGTTATTGCTTACAACTTTTCCAATTTTTGCAAGCGGCACTTCAATTTTTTCAAAAATAATCTACACGCTATTCCGACTATTCGTTCATATTTCTCCGATTATTTGTCGGAGGCGGAAAAAAAAGTTTTACCTAAAAGGCACTCGTTGACCAGACTATTAACCTATACTTTTGTCTTCTTTTATCACTGGCTATCTTGATCATTAAAAAATACAGAATTGTAGTCCCTTACAACCCTTATGTAGCTAACTTCTGTTTCACATAATGTGAGTCAAATGTTGAGTTTTCAAATCGACATAAAAACTGCAAAAATAAAAAAAAATGATTTTTTATTGTGCTTTTGAGCACCACCAACTACTAACATTGAAGAAATGTCAGTTTTTGTTAGGTGTAACACCTCATTCCCAATCTTTCTCGAATATGTATGTACAATGTTTTTTAATTGAAATGTCATCAATTGACTGAACTAAATATAATTTAAAAATGAACTTAAAATTTTTGCAAATTTTCAAGAAAGTTGTTACTTGCTCGATTATACAAGTTTGGTTGTGTGGAAATTAGCCCGTAATTAGTTATAAACAATAAATAAACAATTAATGAAAAAATTGAATAACTATAGAAATAGTCAATCAATTTTCACCAAAGAAGAGAAATAAAAAACCAACTCTTTACATTTTAAATTTTGTCAGATTCCAAGTTTTACCATTCAAAAATTTCACATAACATTTCAATTTTGCTACATAATAAACATAAGAACATGCAAAGATTTTAGATAATTGGCAGCTGGTTGGCAGCTATGAAGTCCCAAAATTGGAAATTGTGCATCAAGTTTCCAATGAGCGACATGAAACTCAGAAGAATATGCACTTTCTTACCAATTTTTCAGCTAGTTGACAGCAATCAAGTGTCGGGATTGAATATTTGACATTCATTGGTCATTTGTCAGCTAGTTGACAGTTTAGCATGAACGTAGTGCGAACAAATGGTGCTTTTTGTGCCTGTGACTTTTTTCTGGGTAATGAAATATGTAAGTAAGGTATATGTACCACTATTCACGATAGGATTTTTCTTTTTTCAAATTCTCCATGCTCTAGCAACCATATTTTGGCCTAAAAACAAAACACAAAAATACCGAAATAATATATTATTTTACATGGAGGAAAAGACAAGTGATACTTTTCCTCCAAATGAAATAGGCTGTTTTTTCTTCAAATGTCGACAAATTAATGCAAAAACGTCTCTTTTTGGTAGTAATAATCGTAAAAAATAAATTAATATTGGTGACAGTGTCCACTGACAGCTTTTGGTGTCTCGGCATACGTGAAACTAAAATTGCGAAATGCAATTTTTCATTGCAATAAACAATTAAATTATCTGTCGTTTCCCCCATGGGCAAATATTTATTTCGCTTGATTGTTAATGGAAATGAGCAAAATTACCAAGTCTCAAGGAGGCATACGTTTAACTATCATCACGCTTTTTTGCAGCGGGCTGACGGACTATAAGGAAAGAAAAAAGGAGACATTGGAAAATTTAAAAAAACCGGCATCATGCCACAAGGACTACGGAAAAATTCTAAATTTAAATTTGAATTTAAATTGTTCAAATGGACATTTTTCAAGGAAATGGAAAAGTAAAAGTGGAATTCGACTACGTCGAACTTTAAAAGGAAACTTATCAAATAGACTTATTTCAGCCACTTAAATTATGATCTGGATAATATGATTAAGCAAATTTTCAAAAATTTTTCATGATATGCAGTTGCACCATTAACACTAGCATATGTACTGTATTAACAAAACCGGTGACCGGAAGTATAAATGTATTCGTGACATTTGACAGATATCACTTGATACAGAATTATAAATATTGAAAGTTAGTATAGTTGTATGAATGGCCGGATACGAAATGCCTCCCGAAAAAGGGTTTCTTACCTGTCGCTAAAAGGGTCACATACGAATTGCCTCCTAAGCTCTAAATAAATTACCAGCTTCTAATCTTTGTACGAAGGTGAGACGTTGCCAAACTTTCGTCCTTTTATAGAATTTCGTTAATAACTCAATATTAACCATTATTTTTTGGTTTTAATATTTTGATTATTTTGATCAAAAACATAAAGACATGATAAGTATTTTATACATTTATTAAAACAAATCATCAGCAGAAACTTACAAAATTACATAATATTATCATCGCAGAAAATTTAAAAACACCAATTTTTAAGAAAATTACGACTCAAACAATAAAATTCAGTCTGCAGACTGAACTATTCAATTTTATATACAAATCATCAGAAGAAATTTACAAACTTACAAATTATTTTTCCTAAATTTGTATGACACTAGTTTCACAAATTCTAATTTATTTATTGTACCTTCTCTTAATTGTAATATTTTTTCATTTACAAAATTGATTTTTGCTGTACTTTCCTCAACAATTCTTTTTGGTACCGAGACAGAATTTATTTTAATATAGGTATTTATTTGAAATTGTAAAATAATCTCAATAAAATTATTTATATTTGGATGAGGGCAGTAGAAAGACGAGTTATACTTGGAATGGAAACTTTCACATGGGTTTGTGGTTCTTTCTAAAGATGAAGAGTGCTCAGCCCAGAGATGTGGCGGAAATTTCGAATTTTCCGATATATAATTATCCACAAGATAATCACAAAACTGAGTGACCCTTTCATCGACTGGTTTAATTTCGGACAAATCTATTGCAAAAAAATCGCCAACTTCTTCAGGATCTAAGAATGATAGGCCAAAAATATATGACAGAAAATGGGTAATTTCACTTGAGTCAGCACCTTTTTTCTGGTATTCTGGAGCTAAGCCCAGTGCTTGAAGCTTTCTATACCAAGCCTGACCCAAATGAAAACGACATCCACGAAGATCTGCTTCAGGGAATGCCTTACGGATACCATTATGTATAGAAATTTCAAAGTCTGAAGTTATTACTTTAGGGGATACAGGGCAATTGAGTTTAATACATTCTTCTATGATATATTTAAACACGAGATAATAAGAAGATGACTTTTTATCTTCAAGTAAACAGAAGACGAGAGGAATATAATGTCCATTTTTTAAGCCATGTATAGTGAACAATTGGGTGAAAAAGCGAGGACAGTACTCAAAAGTTCCGTCGACATACCAATTGGAAACAGTCGAAAGAAAAGAAAGATTTGAAGAACAGGATAATATAACAATGTGATTATCTTTGTCATTTTTAATTATAAAATTTTCGTTCCTATTTGTAATAATCGAAGTTGAATCGATAGCAATATGAAATTCAGATATACTTTTAGGAAGTTTAATTAAAGAATTAGTTGTTCTAGCGTAATATAAATTCTGTCTCACCCTATAGATATCGTTGGTAGTAAATGTCTCTATATTCGTCTTCTTAAGTTCTTTACATATGAGCTTCATTGGTTTTTCGTTGATATCTTCCACGGCTGCTCTTTTTATCGAATTGCTTACGGCTTTCCTATTGGACACTTCGGCAGACAACTTCTCGTGATTGTGATCTAATATCGACTCAATTATCGAATTGTCACATCCCTGCGTTTTCACAAATGCTTTGCAGGTTTTCTTAGTACATGTCCATCGCTTTACCGTATCTTTGGCCAACATTTTTTGAAAACCGAATGTGAAACCATCAATTGATATTAAAGGTTTGCCCTTTTGACTCGAACACATCGTTGATTCCATTATTTCGAATATTATAACTTAATCCACTTAAACACAATTTGAACTTAAAATTGACAAACTGATACAAGCTTTAAATCGACAAAACTGAGACAAGAACTAATAAACTTGAAGTATTTATACAAAAATTAAGTGATCACATAATTATAGAAAGAATATTTATTATAAACAACTAATTACCAGATTTAGTAGGTGCAAACTACCCTATTCATGGAATAGATTAGAGATTAGAATCGTGTTAGATCAAAACAATTAGAATACTTAGTGTAGGTACATCGGCTTTATTTTTAATGGTAAACAATTTTATTTTCTAAACAAAAATGTACACTGATTAAGTAATCACATCATTATAGAAAGGATATTTATTATAAACAACTAAGTGTACTTCGGCTTTGTTTTTAATTGTAAACAATTTTATTTTCTAAACAAAAATGTCGTACTCTGAAATATTTTGTTAACAGATTTTATGTACAGTGCATAAGAATTAGAAAAATAAAAATAGATATATATTTACCTATTCAAATTATAATTTGGCAACATTGTGTCATTATACAAAGATTAAGCACACAAAATATTACCATAAATGATTAAGGACCCGGAGGCATTTCGATTGTACCCGGGAGGCATTTCATCTATGAAAATAGGTACCTGAAAAAACGGGAGGCATTTCGATAACACCGGTATGAATGAGATTGGCAGACAACTTATGATCTGTGCAATTGTTAATGTTTCATTTACAAAAAGGAGAAGAATGAATCAATATAGTGTGAATGATATTAACCTATTTAGATACATAATAATAAATCAATATACCAAATAAAAGCTGAACGTACATAAAACATTTGTACTAAACAAACTTCACTTATTATTAGAAACAGCAGTAATTATATTTATGGGTCAATGTAAAAAAATATAGTTTTCTGTAGAAGAAATCTGTTCACAAGTGACACCACTATCCAAAGAAGTTCTATGAATCTCAATACTTTCAAGTAAATTCATTCTAATACCTTTATCACAAGTATGCAGTATTTCAACTTCAAAATTGTCTGGAGAATGATGTTCATTTGAAATGTGATCAGCAAAAGCAGAAGGAGAATTATTGAAATCATACTTGGAATATTTCTTAATACAATTCCTATGATCCATTATACGGTATTTAAGTCTACGATCCACATAGGTATACCGAATTACAATCATAACAAGATATTTTGTAAACACCTGATTTATGTAACATAGGAACTATATCTTTATTCTTTACAAAAATTTGTTTTAGCCACGAATTAGTCTTTAATGCTACTGAAATATTATATTTTAAGAAACATCACCAGAATACAATAATGAACCGTTTAATTTTGTATTACTCCCTAAATCATTAACTGTAGGAAAAGAAAGTTTGAATTTGTGAAGGTTTTTTTTAATCAGTCAATCAATCAATTTCAATCAATAATAACTTTCCTTTGGATGTTATACAAAAAATTTATTTCAAAAACTTTTAGGTATATATGCCGGCATATGCTGATCAATAAAAATGGAAAAAGTCTGCAAGAGAGATGAATGAGTGTTTCATCTTCTGTGATTTATTATGGAGAAAGTCTGTCAATGAACGCGGTAATTGAAGTAGGGTGTATTAAAACGAATAAAGCTCACCATTATCCAAGTTCTTATGTAATTAGTTTAAGTAATGTCATAAACACATACTATATTTTTGTCTAAATATTTTGTTCAAACGTCGAATGAACAAAATTCCCACTTCAATTATAAGTCGCAAAATCAAAAAATCTTCAACAATGACTAAGCTAGAACCAAAAATTTCCAATATAGATAAATTTTGTTGTGATTTATAATTCTGATGTAATATATTTAACCGAACGAAAAATAAAAACTAAGTTAAATATCTAGCTGTATTTCATCATTGTTTTCAAATGTACCAAATGAACTGATATACTTTTTATTGTTTCGTCATTCATGACAGCATATAAGTTAACAGGCAGAAGCGTCACCTTCATCAGTTAGTGTTGTCACTGGAATACTACAAGTATTGAGATACAGGTGAGCTGGTATATTCAAGAATTTTCAATACATTCTATTCAAGCAAGTCCATGTTTTGATAATGTTTTAAATTCAATACTCATATTTTCAAGAAGCTAAAATTTTTAATTATAGTGCCTTATTCACCTAGACGAGATTAAATGAGTTAAATTTAGATTTTGAATTAAGGGTATAATTTAATTTGTTTTTAACATGAATTAAATAACAAGTTTCGGATTTCTCACGTTCTGTTAGTGTTCCAGCTGCCCTTATTAAAAATTCATTTATTTTTCAATTGTTTTTCCTGGCACTTCGACAATGCGACGTTTTTTCATCCAATAACGCATAATTTCCCGTAATTACAGTCCGAAATGGTCAAAGGAGCTCGTAGTCACTCAATTCTCAATCTTCTCAGTCTCAATTCCACTAAAAAGCACACTAGATGATTAAATAATGCACAAAACCAATCAAATATACATATAAACGAATGTTACCGTGCAATTGGACCATTTACCATCCTTTTTCACTTAAATAGTGACAAAAATTGTCTAAGACAATCGGAAACACAATGCGACGATATTTCATCCAATAACGCATAGTTTCCCGTAATTACATTCCAAAACGGTCCACGGAACTCTAAATCACTCAAAACCCCTCAAAAAATGTACAAAACTCTTTAACTATACCTAAAAACGAAAATTGCCGTGCAATTAATCCATTTTCCATCCTATTTCTCTCAAATAGAGACAAAAAAGTATTGGTAGATTTAAAGGTTGTTCGATTATTGAATTAACCATTTTATCCCATTATTTCTGAAAAAGCTTCAACCTGTGGTATGATTAGTTTTCAAAAATTTTGTACATTAAATTATTATTATTATCCTCGGGTGATGAGAATAATCAAATAGTCACTGTGAATGGAGCATATGAAAATTAGACAACAAAAATTTTTTGTAATCAAAATATTTTTATTGATCGTGATTTTAAACGACTAGGCGTCTTCTTTTTTGTGCATAGTACATTGTTTTTCTCAATATCCAAAAACTTACTTGATATCTCATGAAATACTATTGTCACTAGGAATTATGAAGGTCGAATAAAATATTTAATGCCGTATTATAAATTATCGAATACTATGTGATTATCGGAATTTCCATAAAAAAACTATTGACGTATTTAATGATTTGCCACTAGATCTAGGAACGATAACATCGTTTATACAGATTAAGTAACAGTTAGAAATCATGTCATTTATATATTTTTTCAATTATAAATTTTTACATGAACTAACTGAGAATGGTAACCAAAAAGTCAACTATAATCAACTAAAAAAGAATAAAGTCGTAATTCGTAAGTTAAACTCATTTCAAAATCTTACGAAACCAAATATTTTGTATGTAAGAAGGACTTCCATTGTGAAGGAATGGTGCCTTAAAGAGGACCTTTCAGTTAATAAAAAAAAAACTAGTTGATTTCACGATTAGAAGAATTCTCCCGAAGGG
Source organism: Galerucella tenella (assembly GCA_910591685.1). NCBI lineage: Eukaryota > Metazoa > Arthropoda > Insecta > Coleoptera > Chrysomelidae > Galerucella > Galerucella tenella. Next base: position 21,681 of record CAJUYH010002133.1, on the reverse strand, counting down.
TAGAGTAATGCTGTTTGGAAAAGAACTAGAAATATCCAAGGAAGTTAAATATCTGGGAGTGACCCTTGATTCCAAATTGAATTGGAAGACACATCACTACCAGGGCGACTAGGTTTTTCTGGCAATGCAGAAGAGTAATGGGCAAAGCCTGGGGACAACGACCTGAGGCGGTTAACTAGCTTTACACAACTGTGTTAAGACCAACGATCACCTATGGAACCATAGTCTGGTGGAGGAGGACAGAAGTGTCCTCAGCAGTGAACATATTAAGTGCAATCCAAAGACAAGCCCTCCTTGGGATTACTGTGGCAATAAACAGCACAGTTCAAGTGCCTGGGCAGCTGTACACTAGCCAAACGTGTAAATGAATGAATGGACCTCCATCGAAAGAATTCACATAGGTTCAAAAGGAGAAAGGTGAGAAAATTCACTCGGTTTTTCAGCTATATTTTCTTTGAAAAAAATGTTTGCCGCTTAACTACAACACACCCAACAAGACGGAACTCAATTCGTAAGAACATACCATTCTTCAAAAATATTCTCATAACGAAATGATTGAGTAATATGTTGTTGATTCTTATCATATGATTGTGCACTCTTGTGCACTCACTCAACTACCAATAAATCGAATAATATAGTAAGGGAATTTCCACAAAAACAGGTCTTAAGTCCACATTATATAAAAATGATATTATTTGGTGAGGTCAGTAAAAGTTGGAATATTCAACGAAAATCGTGGTGATTACTCAAAATAACGGCAGCATTCCCAGCCTTTGTAGGACAGGCTTTGAATTTTAGGTTCCCATTACTATCAGGTTATTGTCTTTCCTAGGTAGCATAGCTAATTGTTTCCATAATCATGTTCTCACAAATCTCGGATCATGACATCAATATATACTTGGACAATGGTCGTGAAAACTGGTTTGGGAAAATCTTATCCACTACACACTATCGCTACAAATATTTGTGGCATTACTTCGTTTTTGTCAATTCACTTTAATTTTTTTCAAATATATCAATAAGAAAATTATAGCATCTAAACTATTTTATAACTTATCTTACAATAACCTCGTACTGAAAGGTCAATTACTTAAATACAACCAAAACTTCAATAAAATTTCGTAATATTTGACGCATTTCTATTAATCAATGTTGTTGCTTTGCAACTTATCAAAAATATGTTTACTATCCTTTGTTTCACTTGGATCTTTGATAAAACTATATATCTAGCATTTGAAATTTACTTGCATATGTATAACTTTGAAGGTTGCTCTGAAACATTATTTCAATCAATTTTTCCAGATTCCTGTTTGTACGATATGTTTATTTAATCAATTGATAATATAACAAATAGGGTGCATGAGGTATGAAAACGATTGAATACATAACTTTTGATGTTGGTCAAATGGCTTGGCTATACTTTCAGAATAACAAAAGTAAGCCACCAACAACTTCCAAATCTGCCTTATCAATAAATAATTGAATGAATAGTTTGAAAATTATAGCACAATAAATAATTACATGATAAATAATAATTTCTCAATTACATTTCATATTTGATTCTCATTGTTTTTTTTTTGACGTATCTTCGAAGTCCAAGATCCAATACCATTAAAATTAGGAAGAAACCTCCTCCCTCGTTAATTTCACTTGTAATTTCCATTAAGTGGAGGTTCAACCCCTCATTTTCTATATTCTATCTCCTTTCATTTTTTTAATTTCCATTCTCGTATTTTCAGCCTTCCAATTTTCACACTAGACGCGTCGCAAATAAATGTGAAAATTTCCCGTGCCACAAATAATTTAAATATAAAAAAAATTATCTTCTAGATATGGCAGAAACCAACGTTTTTACGACAAGATCTCTAGGTACCGCTTCAGAAGGTATAAGAGATCAATATGCTGATGGAAGGGCTGCAAAAGTTTGGGAAATATTTATTGGAGATAAAAAATCAAGGACTCAAAATTACAAAAACTTTTTAGTAGGTCTTTTGAAGAAAAGGGGATGCAAGAGAATATTAGATGTTGCCTGTGGAACAGGGTAAGTATACATGAATAATCAATTACCCACTGAGAAATACCGAGAGATAGTTAAATAATCATTCTTCCGTATGTGTGCAGGCTCAAAATTTCAGTACCAGCAATTTAGTAAAAACTGTTCAGATAGAGAACGTGATAATAATAAGTTATTGTGATAATTAACTGACATATAAAATGCAATCTTCATATGTAGTCTAAGATCCGAACTAAAATCGTCCTTCACTGTCGTGTCAACCAGATGAAAATAATATTTTATTGAATGAAATAAGTTTCTGAACATAATTTGATTAGACAACTCCGTTACAAAAATGGTCATGTTTATTATCAATTGAGTTTATAAAAAATTAATATTTTTCAGTTCTCAGACCTGTCTGCCAAACATAACAAACTTAAGTGAAAAATTTCTAATATATATGTATAACATGCAGCACCTCAGTATATAGCTCACCTTCTTCTTGTCTCCATATTCACACAGGTAAATTGATATTAGTAGTTATGCACTCATCTGTCTAATAATCGAGACTAGTTTTGGAATAAAGATAATTTAATAACATATAACGTGGTATAAGGTTGCTTTAGAAAATTTGGTCATAGATAGGAGTTGTAAGAAGTTGAAATTGAGAAATCGGAGCAAACCAAATTACCAGGCAGAGAGACATTTCGCGTTCTATTTCCCGATCTAAGTCGGATAATTTACTAATACGTATCATAGATTTTGAGAACATAAAGATATGTTTATAAATATGTCCTATTGGACAAAATAAATTAACATCATTTTATGCAGAAATGGTGGAAGTGTTAAGACTTATTATCCTTTTTGTAGACCTAAGCTTTTTGGAAAACTGATAAAAAAAAGTAAAACATTATGTATGCAGGGAGTTTTCAAAGTAATGTTCGTACGAAAAGTTCCTCCAAGCAAATGTGATAAGTTTTGTCGTTAATAAGATACAAAATGATAACTTCTTTGTAATTAACGAGCTCTGACTGTTAATGAAACCAATTTTCTCTTTAATGGCGCCAATGGTTTCCAAAACCAATAGAAAATATCATGTTAATTCTCAGCCGCCTATGGGATTTTGACATTCACTGTTTCAAACCTGAAATCCAACGCAAAGACAATCAAGAAATTTCTATCACTCTAACTTTTTTGTAGCACTATAGTCTACAAGGGGACAATCGACAACTCATCCAGACACTTTGAAAAGTATCATATGAAAAAATTAAAATTGCAATGGCGTAAAACTAACCGTCGCTTGGCATCTGCTCTTGGCGTATATAAAGGGCATACAAAGAACTTCTTTTGTACCAAGTTTCAGCTCTTGCAATTGAAAAATGACAAAGATATGAGTTTTCGAAAAAAAAATTACTAATTTTCCGGTTTTTCCTAATTTTCTCCTGATTATCCAATTGACTGATTATCCGATTGACTTGCTCCACCTCTCATTTTGTTCGTATTTCAATTTTCCACAATTTATCTATAAATACCATTCAGATTTCTTCAGTACGTTTTACGCTATATGGCAAAAAACAAAAAAATAAAGTATTTTTCGTTTTAAATGTTTATAACAAATTACTGAACAAGACATATCAGATTGATACTATGCAATGTCTTTCATTTTCTACTAGGATTTTTGTCGAAAATTATTATACTCGTATGCTTCGTTGCTTGGCCTATGATAAAATCAGGCATTTTTTTGAAATAAAATACAAAATATATATTTTATGAAAGTGATATTATTTCCTTTCATAATTCCAACGGACGGACAGTTGATATGATATTTGATATGGATTGCAAGACACTCGTATTATGAATTGAAGAAAAACACATTATTGATTTTAAGAACTCATCAGATAGGTACTCCTTTCCTCAGTTCCACCAAAAAGGGCCCTAGTTGTTTTTCCGTCGATGCTTTCAATTTATTATAAACCTCTCCAGGCTAGTAGTAATTAAAAAAGTTTTGATAGTGATGTAGGGCTAAGAAAATCATTATCACTAAAGTTTCCTCCAGTTTGGTATAAACTGCTCGAATTTTCTGTAACGGACGATATAAATTCAGTTAATTACACTCATGTATCTCGGCTCCCGTCATAGCAAATTTCATGGGCTGGAAAATATGATTTCCAATATGCTCTAACTGAATGAGTCCGGCAGTTAAATGCAGTTAAATGATTTGGATAGCAAATCACGGCTGCCGGTTTAAAAATAAAAGTTTTGACATAGAAATCTGCATGAGACTCAATTCACAATCGGTTATTAAAATCTTGGTTACAAATTGACTAACCTTAATTCCGAACAAGCACTCCCATGGGAATGGCCATTATTTGCAATACATCGTAAAAGGCGTTGAGGAAAATTCAATCATAAACGAGAATTATCATTAGGTGCAATATTGACCAAACGAAATCGTTCCCTATAGACCACTGAAAGCTCTCGTCTCTGATCTTTTACAGAATTTTAACTGATCCTATAATTATTTGAATTGCAAGTTTCACAACGGGCCATTATTTTCCTTTATTTACTCTAGTAACTAACGAATTACAAGTTTATATTTTCCTCAACTGATACACATTTTTTTTAAATATATAAACCAAACACTTTAACGTGCTAAACGATAGAAAGATATTTATGTATTTGTTGTCGCCTACTACGGCAAAAAAATTCGAGCGGCTTGTACGTAATTGGAGAAAACTTTAGCGATGATGATTTTCGTAGCCCTAATCAGTAATTTGTTGAACTCCTCAATTACTGCCAACCTGTAGAGGTGTATAAAAAATTGGGAACACCAACATGAACAATTAACTAAGGACCTTTTGAATAAAACTAAGGCAGATAAGTGAAAATGTAAGTCTTGCAATAATCATATCAAATATCATATCACTTTATGGAATATATTTTGTTTTTGTTTCTATTTCAAAAAATGCCTGATTAAATTACTGTAATTTTGTGATAATAATTATAAGAATATTTGAACTAATATCACCCTGTGTGGCAACAAGGTCATTGAAAGGAGAGAAAATACTTATTCGGCCTCCTAACATAAGATACTGAAATTTTAAAAAAAAAGAAACGAGTTAATTTATGTATAAGAGAAAATGTCAGACATTTTGAGCACCTTTTATAAAATAAAACTGGATAATTTTAAAATAAAACTGGATAGTTTTTAAATAAATTAGGAATCTTTTTAATAATAGCCTTTTATTGAAAACATGTCAAATTGGAATCATCAAAACAATAACATTGTTCATTACGACAAAGATACTTATGGATTATTTACTATTTTGATCTTACGTGAGATCATTCTATTCAGATTTTTACCAAAAATGTGTTTTTCAAATAACTATCAAACGAGGAAAAATAGGATTGGAAGATGAATAGCATAGTCGAAGAGGATAAAATTCAGTATCCACTTGGGAAATTTTTGGAAAGTAAAAAATCTTCAGTCCTTTGTATTTGTTAATTGGTAAATTTGTGTGATTTTCCGAGATGGCTGGGAGTATTACAAAAAAATTGGAAGCGTATAGTATTAACTATTTTTTTTTCTAGAAATGTATAAAAAAGTATGGCATTTCATTTGAAAAAAAATGAAATCTTTTGCCTATCTTATTAGGTATTAAAACACTCTGTATACATGAAAAAATAGTTTCAAAATGTTTAATATTAATTATCCTAAACAAATACTTGAATTTGTAGTTCTGTGATCTGATAAATACAATAAGAGTTCAATTATAAAGGATTGGGATTCTCCAGCGATTTAAATTATCTAGGAAAAAATAGCAGGTAATTATCCTCCTTATCCTTACTTCCCAGATATCCGATATCTCACCATTTTTTTAACTAAATAAATTTATGAGTTCCGAAAACATAAAAAGATATACTTTCACCAATCGTCTATTGAAGTAGTGCAGAAACTAAATAGAAATGAAGAAAAAAAATTTGTTTTCGAGGTTTGAGGCTATGTCAAAAAGGTAATTATTAAAAATATTATAAATATTTCAATGACCTATACTTTTTTAATAGACACTCTTCTTTATGACATCAACTTTCGCCGGAACTCGACTAATACAATGCTTCATCCCTTTTTGCATCTGTCCAATCCCCCTTACGCGCATTAATTTATTTTTTGTTAATTATAAGCCACTTTCCAACAACTAAATATAGCCTAGCAGCCTCGTAACAATTTAATGCTTGACGTCAAGATAATCTTCAACTTTTTGCCTGTTGTTGTCAATAAGTATAAATTGTCTAAAAAGTAATTTCAATGTGAAATGATTATGTAACATTTAATCTGGGGGCCATGGAATATGTTTATCATTTCATAAGTTTTACGATGCTGGAAAACAATTGATGAAATAAATAAAAGATTTCTTCTTCTTCCAATAACATTGATGATAAAATTTAAATTGATATTGTTATCAAAAGTTGTATTGGGCAATTTATCATTGTTGTTATTTGGAACCCGAAAAGTTTCATTTTTTGTATCGCTGTTTACTTATTTTTTTTCAAAACGGTCACGAAAACGAGGAAGTGATTATTTACTATCAAGCAGGTTTTTAAAAAAAATCATAGAACTACCACTTATATTTGGCATATTTTTAAGGGGAACGGGTCAGGATCGTATTCCAATTTGTAATTTAAAACGAAAAGGAAGCAAAACATTCCATAATAATTGAGATTTCTTACTACTCACTATATGACATTGGAGTAGCTCAAAAGTTTTTGGGTCTATTAGCAAAAAATAATTTTGTGGTACCGATATCATTATCGAATTTTTCTGGCCAAATTATAGTTATTATAAACTCAAAGTTTTTCCAGCTAAATGTATTTCATTCCCATTCTTTATAAATCAATAGTGAAAAAATATTGTTAAGAACAAGCTTTCACTTACTCGATATGAAAAGATAATAAAAACAATTTCAATGATTGTTTATTTACATCTCGCGACCAGATTTGTGAAATTGTATGATGTGAAAATTGAAAAGTTTGATTTAATTTCATGTATTTTTTCTTTTTGGTTTATTCAACTACAAGCAAGTTTTCAAAAATATTTTTTACTATCAATTTATTTTTGGTTAATGGAACTCCTTACTCATCAGAAGTGCAGGTGTCCGCCATTTTGAGTTTAGTATGACGTAATTTATTTCTTCGTATTCTTCTCAGCAAACCCTTCAATTTTATAATTATTTTATAATGATAGATAAGAAAATTTTCACGTAACCTGAGGTATCAGCCACATTGAATTTATGTATTATTCTCAGTAAATCCAAAGATTCAAAATTACGTAATAGATCACTTGCCTGGAAAATTACATTTGCTTTTCCCCTTTTTTTTTTCGAAATAGCGGTAGAGATTTATAAAGCTATTGTTAAATATAACCGTTTTATTTATAAAAGTTATTGTCCACTTTCAAATCCTAAATATTTCACTTAAAATCTAAATTTTATAGCTTTATAATCGATCCAAAAACCATTTTATATAAAATTTAATATCTCACAACTTGTTGTTTTTGAGTTGAAATGATCATCGCTCATAATCTCAAAGTTATAGCAGCGATTTCTATGGACAAAAACAGATTTCTGATTTACAAGCTGTCAAATCAGCTAGCAACCAATGAAACACCTTGAGCTCAAAGTGTATGCAAGGCTTATGAATGGCTGTTATTGTTCTGCAGTCATATGTTTTTGGTATTGGATTTAATTTCGCATAATCTCTGCCACGACAAAGATGGAATACATGTTGTGCGATCTCCTTGTACAGTCTCCATGAATTGACTGTTAATAAAAATTTCAAGATCTTCACGAAGTAATTTTTTTGGTCTGATCAATTTTGTCCACTTATTCCATTTTTTACAGAGTGTTTTGTTCTACTGATAATAGGTAGTTAGTTATGTATGAAACATTGTACCGGTACATTTTTAAGTATGCTTGGAAATGTTTGTTTATTTATAATTAGCGGAGTTAACTAAAAAAATTATTTGACAGTTATCAAGCAATATAGTTTTCCATTTATGTTGATTGAATAAATTTGTTTCAGAATTGATTCAATAATGCTACTTGAAGAAGGTTTCGAAGTAGTCTCAGTAGATGCATCAGATAAAATGTTGAAATATGCATTGAAAGCCAGATGGAACAGAAGGAAAGAACCAGCATTTGATAAATGGAGTAAGTAGTACCTATTCAAAGATCTAGTAATCTCACTTAGGCTTGAGGGAAACAAATAGGTTCATACAGTCATTAACTCACAATCACATGCGGTACTACTTTTGATGAAGATTTTAGTGCGATACCGACTATTTAATATCCTACCTCGTCCTAAAATTGATTACTTTTTCATAAACATACGTAAAATGTTGTCAATTATCACCATTTTGCTTTGATTTATTTCTCCAAATTATAACTTCCTTATAACCGCTAAATGCGCTTACAACGGACATCCCACTATTCCTTATTTCAATATTTAAGGTAACGATTACACCTGTCACGTTTTGGGCGGGACAGTTCCGCTTCCAGGCTGTCAGTCCCACTGCCCCCAGTCAAAGCAAAATTTGCCCGCTTTTACCAACAGACAAACGATATATATTGTCATACAGTCTCAAATGTACGAAACTTCGTATAATTATTGCAAGCATTTTATGTGTTCCTGGAGGTAGCACCCGCAGGAGAAGTTTTTTTCCTCTAATAAATGGAGTATGAAAAAATGTTAAAACACATATTTTGATTACAAAGACTAACATCAACAAATCATATGACAAGCTCCGACATATTGAAACTAATTTGCTTCGCAGACAAAATATGAAATAAATGAGTCTACAGTCTACACTACAATCAAATAATGATTATTAGCTTCATTACACTATTCTCTTGACCATATTTTTTGATAAATACTTAGTAATAGTATATTATTTAACGAGCGGTAATGTAGGTCATAACTCACGCAGATGAAGTTTGCAGCACGAGCCGCAGGCGAGTGCTGTAATTCATCAAGTGAGTTATGACCATTACCGCTCGTTGAATACTATACTTTATCTACGACTATAACAATAAATACTAAGACACAAGTACAGACAAAAACTTTATTAACAAATCTTAATAGGTACCTAACATTGCTTTAAAAACTTTAGTTGTGATTATTCATTTTGTTTATTAATAAAATTAACAGTAAAGTTTGAACAACCAGTGAACTGAATATTTGGGACCGAATTATGGAAGTTTATTGTTTCTTTTTGTGTTTGTTGCATATATGTTGATGATGTAGGTACTGGTTGAGGTATTATAGAACTGTATATTCTATTTGCGGTATCTTTCTTATTTTTTTCGGAATCATCAACGTACCCCTCAGCCACAGTAGTTGATCGTCAACCGCCATGTCGTTTCAGTGCCGTTATATCCCCTCCAGCATCTACTAATAAAGCTGCCGATGAGCGGCGAAAACAATGCCCTGTATATAAATTACAGTCGGGTAATTTTAAAAATGTAGCAATGTCTTTCCCCATTGCTCCAAATTTATTAATGCCAATTCTTTGTGAATGATATTTTCCATTTTGATATTTAAAGAATAATATCGTTTGCGATATATCGGTAGGACGAAGATTTAAATATTTCTTAACTACGGTATAAAAGTTTCCCGTAACAGTGAATTTTCTGGCAATTTTTGTTTTTGTATTTGGTACACTGACCATAAAAATAGATCCATGATCTTCTAAATCTGTAATTTGCATAGAGTATAATTCTGCTGCACGACAAGCACCCATAATGCCCATTATTAAAGCAACCTAAAATAAATTATATAATGATAAAAACGATTGAATTATTGTGAAATCGATCTACCTTTGTCGCCAGATATTTCTCATCAGGAGCTTCATTTATGAAATTATTAAGTTGTTCTGGCGTAAATGTTTTTGCCTTTTTAGCTACATGTTTCTCTGATTGACGTTTAAGAAACGCACGTAATTTTAAATAATTCTCTATATTGATTCCATTATTTATGTTGAGTGTGCTTCTTAGCATGGAGTAGAAAGTCCATAGAGACGATGCTTTATATTTAGTGCTAAGTTCAGTAAAATATGCCAAAAGTACGTTTTCTGTAAACGATGACCTAATGTCCTTACTGCTACACCAATCTTGAAAATTTTTGTATACACTTCTATATTTGTTTTGGGATTTTTCAGGCAATATATTCTGTATGGTAACATTAGCTATTTGTCTTATTTCTGGCGGTGTACATAATAATTCATCTTCACTATCTGAATTCATCTTTTTCAGCACAAAATTCAGAATAATAAGAATTCGGTATTAACTTAATTTGAAAACGTCAAAATTAATCAAGTGTCACAAGTGACATTACTCCCCATCCGGCTTGTGCTTGTACAGAAGTACAGAGTACAGAGCCACGTTGATATTCGGTTCGTAAATACCTTCAAGAATTTCCGATTTATTATAGTGAGTTATAAGCAGTGAGTTATTATAACTCACGCTGTTGGTTTACAGATACTATAACCTGCTTAAAAGCAGTTGAATAATTAGTATATAATATAATAGGAGTAGATAAAATGAGTTTTTTTCACTAACTTTCGCAGGCGTCCCGCTATGACAATAAAAATAGATGGCCACGCTACTCAAGACAGAAGTGTTAAATGTCTATAAAATAGCATTGCTTATTCATAGTAATTATCTATGAACTTGTAGAGCACTAGTGTTTACATTAGATATAAGTAGTGTAGAATAAAACGATACACCAAACGTCAGACATAAATTTTATGTCTGTTTATATTACAACACTTCTCACATTTCAATTTCATGATGAAATTATTGAAATTTATTGTCACTTCACAGAGCTGATAATAGAATGGAATATATTTTATCATGAACTTAGTTTATTAGAAAATACATTAAAAATGGGTTGGATAAAAAAATCCTGGAAAAACTATTTTTAATTATTCTTTCAAAAATTATGTATCCTGAATATAAGAACAAAATTGGTCTAATAAATAATAATAAATGTATTTATGATGAAATTGCCGATTCACAACACACTTTACTAGGGTGTATTCTGAAAAAGCTAGAAATAGACAAACTATACCAAACTTCATTATGTCATAATATTAAGTTGCCCATAAATTTACAAAATCTACTGACATTGGAGGACAATAGTATCTATAATATATTATATCATTATATCAAAACTAATAACATAAATATGTAAGTAGCAGTGCTACCCCAAAACAGACTATTGTAAGCCTGGAATGAAAAAATTATACATTAGTTTTATAAAAAAAATATATATATACATATATATATATACAGGGTGGGGCAATCTTCTGACATCGGAGGATTACATTGTTGTGGTGAGAGATAGAACTTCATAGTTTTGTGTGAGCTAATACAGTTACTGAGGGCACATTTTGAAAATACTTTCGATTCTACAGGGTGTTCCAAAACCACGTAGCAGCACAAACTTACATTTTTTTAAATGGAACGTACTATATTTTGTTTAAGAATCGAAAAGATCTCACCGAGAGCGTTACAAAAATATAGCACTCTGATATATTATAAGGGTGTTTTACAGAGATATGGCCAATTATTAGCAAAAAAGACCTCCTCTTTAACACTCTGCAGAACAGTAAATTGAAATAAATCAACAGGTCTTTGTGTTCAAATGTCATACACACATCATTGGCTGTGCTTAGTATTAATTACTTATTTCATCTGTGGCTTCTTTAATACAGGGTGAAACAAAACGCATATCAAGCAATATCTCAAAATTTTCAAATGAATCACCCTATAAGTCTTTTTACAATTTGTTAGTACAATTAATAAACTTTCAAACGATGTAGTAAACTTAGGGCATTAGTTAATGGAAAATCGTAGATATTTTATGATAATGGTCAAAAACAAGTATTCTACATACACAAATTAAATGGTATTAAATTTTTACATGCAACCTATTGTAAATTTTAACATTTCTAGGGCATATATTTTAATCGTGATTTTGGATGCATCTACAATATCTAATCAATGAAATAAAATGTTTGCTAATACGTTGTTATTATAGGCTTGTTTGAGAATGGGCGAAACATAATCAAACCATATATTTGATTATATCAAGTGGCTACTATCAAAATAGTATCTACTAATTAATGTCAAAGAAATATTGCTGTATTCTTCGTTTGTGTTTAGGAAGTTGATTTAAACACAATAGTTAACTTGTGGTTCCAACAAGATGGAGCATCTGTATATCAGAAATTTTACCGACAGGTGGATAGGACGTGGTGGACCAATTTCGTGGCCTCCTCGATCTCCAGATTTGACACCGATGGATTTCTTTTTATGGGGATAGATCAAGCAACTTGTGTATCAAACGTAACGCATTTTCCACAATAACTCCAGCTATGTTGGAAAGAGTAAGATCCTCGTTTTTGAAAAGAATTGTATGGAAGTAAATGATTGCAATTTGGAACACTTAGCATAAACTACTATACTTTTTATACAATGTCAATGTTCATTTATGTAAATGTGAGTGTTCTTATAATGTTGGTTTTCAAAATTGTTAGTTTTGCATTTTACATAACTAAGATATACTGTTTGTGGTGACTTGAGTAATTATTTCGTAAAGACTACAAACTGCTTTTATATTTATTAGTACCTACTATAATGACATTGGCCTACTTACAGTAAACAAAACATATTTCTTCCAACATAATTCCTTCTTTCCTTCCTCTGATGGTAAGAGTAGGAGTCAAAGATATTTTAGATGCATCCAAAATTAGGATTAGAATTTATGCCTTAGAAATGTTAAAATTCACAAGATGTTGCATGTAAAAATTTAATACCATTTAATTTGTGTATGTAAAATACTTGTTTTTGACCATTATCATTTTCCATTTACTGATGCCCTAAGTTTACTACATCGTTTGAAAGTTTATTAATTGTACTAACAAATCGTGAAAATACTTATAGGGTGATTCATTTAAAAAATTTGAGATATTGCTTGATTTGCGTTTTGTTTCACCCTGTATTAAAGAAGCCACAGATGAAATAAGTAATTAATACTAAGCACAGCCAATGATGTGTGTATGACATTTGAACACAAAGACCTGTTGATTTATTTTAATTTACTGTTCTGCAGAGTGTTAAAGAGGAGGTCTTTTTTGCTAATAATTGGCCATATCTTTGTAAAACACCCTTATAATATATTAGAGTGCTATATTTTTGTAACGCTCTCGGTGAGATCTTTTCGATTCTTAAACATAATATAGTACACCCTGTAGAATCGAAAGTATTTTCAAAATGTGCTCTCAGTAACTGTATTAGCTCACACAAAACTATAAAGTTCTATCTATCACCACAACGATGTAATCCTCCGATGTCAGAAGATTGCCCCACCCTGTATATATATATATATATAAATGGAAAAGCAAGAAGAGCTTTAGACTTTTGGCATAATTTACCAGGATTGGTTCATTCAAAGGCTTTTATACATCCTTCGAAGTATGTCTCCAAACAAATGTTAGACTATAGCAGGCATGACCTACGTTGTCTAACAGGCCTTTTAACAGGCCACTGTCATCTGAATCATCATATGCTAAAACTTGGACTGTCGGAAGATCCGACTTGCCGTCTTTGTTTGGAAGATGATGAAACAGCAGAGCATATAATTTGTGCCTGCCCCGCCGCGGCTCGAATCAGGTATCTGATGTTTGGCAGGGTCTCTCTCTCGCCCTCGGACCTGAAATATCATTCACCAAATAAAATAATCGGCTTTGTTAAGAAGCTGAATTTGTTTGGTGAAATCTGAATAGGTGTGAGCCACAATAGACTCTTGGGAGTCGCAGTGGAGGGCCTTATAGACCCACTCACCACAAACCTAACCTAACCTAAATGGAAAAAAAATAAAAAAGGGAACAAAAAAAAATGAAAAATAAAAAAAATTAAGACCAATTAAAAATAAAAATAAAAAACAAAAACTATATCAGGCAAATACTAACGATATCTATCTAACAAAAAAATTTATATGTAAAAATGACAAAACAACCTAAAATATAACTGGCCTGTTGGCTCTGCCAGTGCCAAAAACTTGGAGAAAAAAAAACAACACTTTTTTTTTATTCTGTTATTTAACGTCGGTCTATTTCTGCGACCGAGGCTAATCACCGACGACGGGAGCACTCTACCCCTAACCGGAAATTTTGGCGAACCCACTAGTGTTCCAACCAGTGGTAGCGTTCTTTAACGAGCCCAACATCCATGGGACTCGGGACCTCGGTTTTACGTATCCTCCGAAAGACGGCATATCTACATTATACCTCGTGCTCATTGGTATAATGCCTGCGAGCTGTGATATGCTAGTCCGCTGCAGGCTGTACGGGCCCTATACGATGGTTTTCCCTGACATGGTCGTCACCCATCCAAGTACTAACCATGTCCGACCTTGCTTGACTGTAATTATCGCATCAAACGCGTTCCACTACAGTGCTGGGTCGTCGCCCTACAACACTTCTTACATTTCAATTTCATGATGAAATTATTGAAATTTATTGTCACTTCACAGAGCTGATAATAGAATGGAACATATTTTATCATGAACTTAGTTTATTAGAAAATACATAAGATGAGTTGGATAAAAAAATCCTGAACAAACTATTCTTAATTATTTTTTCAAAAATTATTTCAATAAAATATTCCAACATCAAAATAATTAGAACATTTTGCGAGGAAAGTGTACTGTGTGATAATGTTACAGCTACTGATGGGAATTTCAAGGTGGCGTCACCGTCACAAATAGGGGTTAGTTTCCCATCTATAAGTGGGTTATCAGCTATAATATACCAAGAAAATTGATAATTATGAAATATTTAGTAGAATTTATTTTTCATTAATATTATTTTTGTATTTATGCTGTTATTTTTTTGGTTCTAATTTTTCAATTTGAATTTTCTGCTGTCCACCTTGTTTCTCTTCAATTTTTTTCCAAAAAGGGCAGGAAACTTCTAGAGTAAGTGATTAATATTCTTATTATTCACCATATCATATTTTGAGTTACAAAAATTTGTTTATATACATGGTGGGGCAATCTTCTGACATCGGGGGATTGCATCGTTGTGGTAAGAGAAAAAACTTTTAAGTTTTTTGTTAGCTAATACAGCTACTAAGGGCACATTTTGAAAATACTTTCGATTTTACAGGGTGTTCCAAAACCACGTAGCAGCACAAAGTTACATTTTTGAAATGAAACGTACTATATTTTGTTCAAGAGTCGAAAAGATCTCACCGAGAGCGTTACAAAAATATAGCATTCTAATATATTATATGGGTGTGGCAAAAAAGACCTCTTCTTTAACACTCTGCTAAACAGTGAATCAAAATAAATCAACAGGTCTCTGTACTCAATTGTCATTCACATATCATTGGCTGTGCTCAGTATTAATAATTTTTTTATCTGTGGCTTCTTTAATACAGGGTGAAACAAAACGCAAATCAAGCAATATATCAAAATTTTAAAATGAATCACCCTTAAGTCTTTTTACAATTTGTTAGTTCAATTAATAATCTTTTAAACAAACGATGTATTACATTTAGGGTGTAAGTTAATGGAAAATCGTAAATATTTTATGATAATGGTCAAAAACAATTATTTTACGTATACAAATTAAATGGTATCAAATTTTCACATGCAAAACGTCTGAGGCATGAATTTTAATCGTAATTTTGGATGCATCTAAAATATCTTTCACTTTTACTCACCAATAGAGGAAGGAAAGACTTAATCGAAATATGTTGGAAGCAATATTTTTGTTTACCGTGAGTAGGCTAGTGACATTATAGTACTAATGAATATAAAAGCAGTTTGCAGTCTTTACGAAATAATCAAGTCATCACAAACAGTATATCTTAGTTATGTAAAATGTAAGATTGTATTTATTTTCCAATTTTTTCTATTTTTAAAAAACTTACAATTATGGAAACCAACATTATAATCACTTACATTTACACAAATTAACATTGACATTTTATAAAAAGTATAGTTCATGCTAAGTGTTCAATCCATCTTCCATACACTTCTCAATTCTTTTCAAAAACGAGGATCTCACTTTTTCTAACATAGCTGGAGTTATTGTGGAAAATGCGTTACGAATCCTTTCTTTCATGTCTTCTCTGGTAGTAGGTTCTGTTTGATACACAAGCTGCTTGATGTATCCCCATAAAAAAATCCATCGGTGTGAGATCTGGAGATCGAGGAGGCCACGGAATGGGCTCACCACGTCCTATCCACTTGTCGGTAAAATGTCTGTTTAACCACCGACGTACACAACGAACGTGGTGTACAGATGCTCCATTTTGTTGAAACCACAAGTTAACTCTTGTGTTTTAATCAACTTCCTCCAATAGTTCTCCCAAATGTTTTTTCAGAAAATTGTAATACCTTCTTCCAGTAAGGCTACCTTCAAAAAACTATGGCCCCTTTAACTGCATCTCCTACGATTCCTCCCCATACATTTAAGGACCATTTAGTTTGGGTCGTTGTACGAAACAAATGTGGATAACTATCCGAATAAAAATGAAAATTATGGCGGTTGACGAAACCATTTCTGTGAAATGTAGCCTCGTCACTAAATTAAACATTTCTCAAAAAATCTGGATATCCATTAATTAATCCACTGAACCACTCGGAAATACTTACTCTTATTGGAAAATCTCTCTCTGAAAGCTCTTGGTGCATCTGTATCTTGTACGGGTGAAATTTATTCTTTTTTATCACCCTTCCAATAATTGTTTGTCTACTAATATTTAATTCAGTACTGAGTTTCCTAGTACTTGTATTAGGATTCTCAACCAAATTTGTCATTACTGAAAATTCGTTGTCCTCGTTGAAAACACGTTTTGGAAGAGCATGAGGTTGATAGGAAACATTACCTGATGTGTCGAATCTTTCCTTAAGTCTTATGAAAGCTCTTCCATTTGGATGTCTTCGATTGGGATATCTTTCACGATATACTGTTAAAGCGAGTAAACAATTGTTTGAACACTCTCCTAACACGTAAATCATATTGATCATGTTTTGCTGCGGAAAATTCATTTTAGTTATTTATTATTTACACCTAACAACACAAACGAAGAATACAGCAAAATTTTTTTGACATTATTTATTAGTAGATACTATTTTAACAGTAGCCCACTTGATGTTTCGCCCTTCCTCAAACAAGCCTATAATAACAATTATCAAAAGTGAAACATGCATATTGCATAAACATAAAATTTTCGGTAATTCCAGGCACCTACAGTATTGAAAACATTGTATTTCATTGATTGGATATCGTAGATGCATCCAAAACTACGATTGAAATGTATGCCTTAGAAATGTTAAAATTTATAAGAAGTTGCATGTAAAAATTTAATACCCTTTCATTTGTGTACGTAAAATACTTGTTTTTGACCATTGTTATAAAATATTTACGATTTCCCATTAACTTATACCCTAAATGTACTACATCGTTTGTACTAACAAATTGCAAAAAGACTTAGGTATAGGGTGATTCATTTAAAAATTTTGAGATATTGCTCGATTTGCGTTTTGTTTCACCCTGTATTGAGGAAAGTAATTAATACTGAGCACAGCCAATGATATGTGAATGACAATTGAATACAAAGACCTGTTGATTTATTTTGATTTACTGTTTAGCAGAGTGTTATAGAGGAGGTCTTTTTTGCCAATAATTGGCCATATAATATACAGGGTGTCTCATTATATTCTGACTGTTTTTAAGAGCTTATATCTTCGAAACGGTTCTGGATAATAAGATGCGGTTTCCACAGTTAGGTTTAAAGTTACCGTGAGTTTTGTTGTGACACATCTATATAAATGGCGTACTTCCGGTTTACCCGCTAGAAAAGTGGCGTATTTTCAGAATACAGTAGATGTAATTTTTCAAATGGGACACCCTGTATATTTAACAATTTATTGAAAGACGCATATTTTCACTTAATAACGGTTCTTTGAAGTTTAAAATCGGTGCACAGAAAGCGAAGTTAGATAACTTTAACTAGGATACTGTAATGATTTAGATATAAAGTTGGAACTTTATTAGTTAAAGTGAACTGTAAAAAACAAATAAAAACATGTTTTAGGGCACTCTGAAACAATTGTTCAATGTGTCTTCCTTCTTGTTTTCTACATTTGTGGAATCGAACCAAGTTGTCAAATGCTGCTGTCAGGATTTCAAGAGGAATATTTTCCATTACCTGCCATATGTTATTTTTTAATTCCTCAATAGTATCTAGCAGGCATCGGGCTGTAGACTCTATCTTTCACAAATCCCCATACAAAAAAATCTGGAACAGTCACGTCTGAGGAATTTGGAGGCCATTCTATTGGACCAGTCCTACCAATCCAATTATTTCCAAATTGTTGGTTAACAGATTCTCTTGCTATGTTGGAATAATGGGGTGGAGCCCCGTCTTGTTGAAAGCAAACATTTTGGTTCAAAATACCATCTTGTTCTAACTGGTTCTAACACAATGTGACGTTCTGTCAATGATCGCAATATTTTTGTGATGTGACATATTAACGCCTCCTTGATTATTATTTATTAATAAGATTTCGGAATCATTACAGTATCCCAGTTAAAGTTATCTAACTTCGCTTTCTGTGCACTGATTTCAAACTTTAAGGTACCGATAAAAAGTAAAAATATGCGTCTTTCAAGAAATTGCTTAATATACAGGGTGTCCCATTCAAAAAATTACATCTACTGTATTCTGAAGATACGCCACATTTCTAGCGGGTAAACCGGAAGTACGCCATTTAAATAAGTGTGTCACAACAAAACTCACGGTAATTTTAAACCTAACTGTGGAAACCGCATCTTATTATCTAGAACCGTTTCGAAGATATAAGCTCTTGAAAACAGTCAGAATAAAATGAGACACCCAGTATTAGAATGCTATATTTTTGTAACGCTCCCAGTGGGATCTTTTCGATTTTTGAACAAAATCTAGTACGTTTCATTTAAAAAAAAATGTAAGTTTGTGCTGCTACGTGGTTTTGGAACTCCCTGTAGAATCGAAAGTATTCTCAAAATGTGCCCTCAGTAGCTGTATGAGCTCACACAAAACTTTTAAGTTTTATCTCTCACCACAACGATGTAATCCTCCGATGTCAGAAGATTGCCCCATCCTGTATATATTTATTTAATTCAATTTATGACATATTGTTCTATATTTTAGTATCAAATAAAATATATTTGATTATAATGCAATTAATTAATCATTTTTTTTACAACTCAAAGGTAGGTTGCTCCAAAAAAACGCGCACTGTTTACCATATAGAGGATAGTATACATATCGAGCAAGCGGATCCCTAATAGGATCGGTTATTTTGCAAACAACCCTATGTCAACGTGTTCGTTCGCAATAAAACAGCTCCTATGATGATAGTGAAAGTAATTGGTATCCCTATCGACATAGGTACCTGTTCATACCTGACAACCCAGTGGTTCGCCCAGGTAAATAATAGGCAACCCAACGGCTGCACATTCTACACGTTTTATACGTAAAGTCATGACAACATTTTCTTATTTTGATGCTGCAATACTTTATAAGAAATCATTCTCAAAAAAATAATTAAAAATAGTCTGTTCAGGATTTTTCTAGCCAACCCATCTTTAATATATTTTCTGATATACTGAGCTCATGATAAAATGTGTTTCATGGTATTATCGATTGATAACTATTTTTATAACTTTAGTTGATACTACTCTGACCATTTCTGACCATTTCAGAATTATGATTGCAGACGACGAGCTGGACTTTTGGTTATTATTATTTATTTTGTATTAGAAAATTAACTTTGCTATCCTATTGAATCTGGTTACCTATGCATTTCATTCCATTATTTTTATCATTAATATTTTTCAGTTATCGAAGAAGCAAATTGGGTCACTCTGTATGATGATATCGAAGATTTGGTTGGAAATGGTTTTGATGCTGTAATTTGCTTAGGAAATTCATTTGCTCATTTATTAGATAATTATGGAGACCAAAGAGAACAGTTTCAAGCCGTGAGAAATTTTGAAAAATGTGTAAAGCCAGGTGGTCTTCTTTTGATTGATCATAGGAATTACGATGATATAATGGACACTGGAAAAACCGCATCTAAATGTATATATTATAACGTAAGTAAAACAACAATTAAATTTAAACAACAAATCAGAATATTCGTTTCATATTTCGTGCATCATTGTGTACAAACGTTCATTTCTTACATACTTGAAAACTCTAGAACTAGCTAGACAAAGAACATCAATTGAAATGTAGGTTGATACAATGTCACCTCTCACAATGAGCTAGCTTACTGATAAACAAAGTAGATAGGCAACTCTCTACCAGGTTATTTAAACTGAGTAAGAGACGTTTGAGGACACTTACCGACCCTAGGAAACATCTGCACAAAATGGGAATCTATATGCAGAAAATGTGATTACCTACTCACACTCACGTACTATGCCTATGCGGGAGCTTATAAGGAATCAGGCAGAAGCCATTTGGAGGGAAAATATACAATTATTAGAACAAGTCAAAATCCCCCTAGTTTATCTAGTGACCTATATAGAGATAGGAAGCTTCTGGAATGGAAGTAGAAAATGGTACAACTCAAGAAGAAGAAATGAATATATACAAACGTCTATTTCTCACATCATGCAATATACACATGTATGATTATAATACATCCTAAAGATAATAGGTATCCTAGCAAGTGCGAAAATTAGAGAAACTGATCCAAGCAATGAGTAGGTAAAAAATACTGTTCCAAGAGAAAGAAAATTCAATGTAAGAGAAGCACTTGAAAATGGATTTGAAAAAAATAACATTTTTTCCACGTCGTCGATCTGTTCCACGGCACGAATAAAGACGTTTCAATAATCAAATTATTTGTTTACAAGCTTAAAAAACTTATTATGAAAACTTATTCCAAATTATGTAATTTGTTTTACCTACGACCCCCCTGTAATCAGTCAATAACACACAGTCGGTATCAATGTTATGATGTCCATTAGGCACTGTAAAAAAAACGCACAGCTGTAAAGTAAATCACACGGCTCCCCTAGCAACTGTCAATAGAACTGTAGTGACTAGTGATAGTTTATCAAGTAGTAGTAGTTAGTTAGATATAGTATTGTCAATCTGACAATTATAATTATGTTGAATGTAGATATACATGTGAATTCTTTGTAATATATATAATAGTTTTCGTCCATCAATATCAATCATACTACCTCGGTCACAATAGTTTTGGCGACGAGTGTGAAACATCTAAAATTTGCGAAGTAAGACGACAATTAGCAACATTCTCTCCGATCTGTATTCGTTCTTAGTTTTAATTGCTGATTTAAATTGCCATCGTCAATATGGATCCTGATCAATTTCAACGTTTCATGGAGTTTCAACAAAGCATGATTACACAGCTTGTTTCCCAGATTCACTCTCAGCAGCCTAGATCACCTTCCCCTCCGCTAGAAAGGGTAAGTGATTAATCAAATGTCATGCCAGTCGTAAACACAACTCTGCTTCCTAATTTTGACTCTTATGATTCAAAGAGAGAATACTTTCGCAATTACAAACAACGATTTGAAAATTATCTTGAAATGAAAA
>CAJUYH010002132.1:0-42228 GCA_910591685.1 Galerucella tenella | reverse complement strand
ATATATATATATATGTTATAGGCTAGCTGTATAATCCGGCATTGTACAGAATGCCTAGGCATTATATACATTGCCAAAAACGTTCAGGCAATGTGTATAATACGATTCATTTTATACATTGCCTAGGTATTGTATAAAATGCCAGAAGCGCATCAGGCAATGTGTGTAACGAACGACCACGGGAAGGAGACGCATGCGCGGGTGCGGGACTACCCCGTAAACAAGTTGCAGCAATTAAAAACTTTGTATCTTAAAAAAAATATGTCTTAAAGTAAGAGTTTGGTGAGACAATTTGCATGATGTTACCTAAGATTTTATTTCATTTCAAATTATAATTATGTTATTAGAAGATTCTTAATTTTTATTTATTCAGAGTAATGTTTGAGTTAAATTAAAGTTTAATAATGTTGATTTTGAACTCTAGTTTGGTATATTAAAATTTTTAATAATATGTCATTGCTTTGATATCGTAGAGCATAGATTTTGTGTCGATTACTGCACTTGTGAGAATACTTAAGAAAATATTTCTTTTTGTTATTAAGTAGGTACCTACAAGGTTACTAGATTTTAATATTACTTTATTTTAGTTCGTTCAAAGATGTTACCTAAGATTTTATTTCCTTTCAAATTATAATTATGTTATCAACAGTTTATTTAAAGTACATACTTATACGAAAACCGGTTGTTTTTTTTATGTGAAATCGATTATGAAAAATCGATTACATACATTACCTATGCTTCCACCGGCATTCTATACAATGCCTAGGTATTCCATACATTTCCTAGGTAAAGTGTAAAATAGTTGAACTATTGAATATCATTTCATACATTGCCTGAACGACTCCGGCATTCTATACATTTCCTAGGTATTGTATAGAATGCCTGCATTATACACATTGCCTATAGCATATATATACTTCCGTGTACCACTAGATGAATACACGCTGACTATTCAATAATCAAAAAGGGATATTATGGGAAATTCCATTAACACTGCGAACTCACCCGATGATAGGCAGGGTAATGACATTTTCGTTAACGTTCAGTGAATCGACGAAGTGAATTTATTTGTCGTTAGTTAGTGTCATTATTCTTACTGTAGGACTGAACATTTAAAAATAAATCTTTATCGATATAACTGTGAACAATAGATTCACATGTTAATATTATTAAAACACAACAATCATTAAATTAGCAAAAGTAGGTATTTAAGAAAATTAAACAATTCATGAACATATCGATATAGACCTATTTTTTTTTATTAAATACAATACAATTCATGAACTATCATCAATATAGGAGAGTCCCAATATATACTCCATAATTTTATGACTATGGTTTCATTTTGAATTGCAATAACTACAAGAAATATTGCAAAATAATATAAAATCATTAACATTCAATAATATTCAAGTATTTTTTGTCTTCTCCACTTCTTCAATCAAATTGATTATTCCAAATGATATTATCTGGGATCCTAAAAAAATAACATGATGAGTAAAAACCAGTAACAACCAATTGATGTTACATATTTAAATGCACCAAAACGACCAGTGTGCATTTCTCATCAGCAAAACTATGTCTCCCATTTGATACAACCATTCCCAACATTTTCCATAAAAAGAAGCCACAAGTATAAAAACACACGCAGGATTAAAAAATGAACATAATCAGCAATTTCCAATTACTTATAGTTCCTGTCAGTTATGCCCTTTTCCAAACCCTATGTGGAACCATATATGGAACATGCAGAAGAAATTGATGTGCATGTAGATTTGGAAAATTTAACTTACAAAGGTATATCAGTTTTATGGTTAATCTTTAAAATATACATAACTTTACTAAAATGCACAATAATAAACTTTGAAAAATGTGTTGCTTTCCTTTTCTTGAAAAAAGAACAAATATTAAAATGATTTCAAATAGCAGCAGTATGTTCATTTGAACTACTTGAATTTATAAATAAGATTTACCAAGGACTATGTCACAATCTGTTAAGCCTGGCAGATCCTATTGCTTATTGTACATCTGCATATAAACTCCATCTACTCTACCTACAGGTCCACTGAAAGTTATTGAAACAACTGTATCGACGACAATATCTAAAATAGAAAAAAGTACAATTAAAACCAAGAAATCATACCAATAACTGGCTTTTCTACAGCTAATAATTTCAACTCATTTCTTTCTTTGATGCTATCTATCATAACATCATAATGAACAATATTCAGAAAATGATAAAAGGGTGTGAATGATTATAAAATGCTTTAGTAAAATTATATATTGTACCTAGTTTTTACGGAAGAATAAAAACTGCTTTATTTTGCTGCTAATTTTAGTTCAAGCATAAAATTCGAAAATATAACAGCCTATGGAAGGCCTATTTCTTTTATTGTTTCAGTTATATCTTAGGTAGGAAAATTAACAATTCTGCAGATGAAAGTCAAAACACTTTTATACTTCTCTATCACCGAAAAGTGGTGAACACGTCAAAAAACATTATTAAAAAAACTAAGCCGTCGGGGACGGGATGGCAAATGTTCTGACGATCAATAAATATGAAAAATTGAAAACTCCATAGAAAATCGAATGTACAACTTTGGTACAAGAAGTTCTACAGAAAATAATCCATGAAAAGTAGGACAGCCCTCAACCAGTGCTGAAGAATACACGGAAAAAACTGGGGCTAAAAGCATAAATGATGATTATAGTAAGGTTTGGACGTGAACTTGCCCTATTGCCGATGTTTGGAGTTTGTACTGGTATTATACAGTTAGGAAAAACAAAATAATCTGCGGTTCCCAATTTCCACCGTCAATTTATAATGGTCTAACTATGTTATTTTCCATTTTAGTGTAATTTAGAGACACCAAGTTGAAAATACTGCTATGTACTTACACATAACAGACATGACACTCATTGAGGACGCAAATCAAAAGAGTTCCATGCTCGACTTGGAGAGAAATCATTATATATCAGATGACCAAACATAAGACACAAATATTCAATTTTAGATTCAATAGAAACATATTTTGCAAAAATTCAATTGACTAAGTTATATTCTAATATAAACTATGTGTTTCAATAAATAACCTCTATTTGCTTCTCAAGTAAGGTGGGATAATTTTGGAATATTTATAATTGCTTACATACAATCCTGCATATATTCAAACATGCAGTAACTTCATTTAAGTTTCATATTTTTCATATCACGTTAATAATAATCTTTGAAAATTTATCTCCAATAGGTATGCAACCAAGCATGCATCGATGTCGTGAGACCACAGAAATAAAATAATTTATTTCTGTGATTTCTCTCAACCACAGCCCCATTATTTCTGTGATTTCTCCTAACCACAAAAATTAATATTATTCCTGTTCTAGTTATAGTTCGATGTACTGACTGGTTTCAAAAAGAAGAGTAGAGAAATTTTGATGACTAGTCTTTGGTTTATCCGTTTATGCTGAAATTAGAGAATAATTCAAAAAATTGACCTAAATCTCCTTGTGAATGATCGAGAAATTCCACTATTCTGTGGAATGACCGATTATATATTTTCCAGAAAAACAAACTGATTTCAACTAGCAGCAGTTTGTTATTATTTTGAACTATTTGAATTTACAAATAAGACTTACCAAGGACTACTAAGAATGAATCAGAAAAGGGTTTAGACTGGAAGAGCTCCTATTATTGATTATTGTACATCTGTTGTTCTACAATACCCTACTGGTCCAATAAACATGGTATTCTGGTTTTTGAAGCAACTGTATCGTCTACAATTTGCAGACAATCATATATCTAAAATGAAAATATTAACAATTACTACAAAGAAATCGTGTTGAAAGGAGAAATAGCCTATTGGCTCTTCTAAAAGCTTATAATTTTAATCCGAAATATAGTTTAGCAGGCATTATTTCGTTCTAAATGCTATTTATCATAATATTAAGATGAACAATTTATACATATTGATTAAACAGTGTGAATTGCTATAGTAATATTATATAATATAGTTTTCATAGATGAATAAAAACGTATCAAATATATCAACGTATATTTTAACATACCTATCTATTTTTCTACCAGCTTTGTGATATACCGATCGATACCATTAATAATGTTACTAAAAGTTTCATTCGCGGAGAAATTCTTTGAGACAAGTAAGCGTTCACACAAATGGTAAAAGATGAGCCGATAAACGGGATTTTTCTTTGTGGAGACGCCAAGGTCACCAAGCCATTTTGACAAGCAGCAATTTCCAGTCCAGAAATGTCAATTGTCATTTTCAACAGAATACTACCAACTACGATAAGATGTAGAGGTCACTCATCGCAACTCTATCATGCTGTCATCTATCTTTATTTCTGTGATTTTTCTTAACCACAGAAGTTATTATTATTTCTGTGATTTCTCCTAACCACAGAAATGAATGTTATTCATGTTCTAGTTAAAGTTCTATATATACTGACTGGTTTCAAAAAAAAGAATAGAGAAATTTTAATTACCAGTCTTTGATTTATCCGCTTAGGCTAAAATTGGAGAATAATTCAAAAATGGACCTAAATCTCCATGTGAATGGTAGAGAAATTCCACTATTCTGTGGGATGACCGATTATATCTTTTTCAGAAAAACAAACTAATTTCAACTTGCAGCAGTATGTTATTCTTTTGAACTATTTGAATTTACAAATAAGACTTACCAAGGACTACTAAGAATGAATCAGAAAAGGGTTAAGACCGAAGGAGCTCCTATTATTGCTTATTGTACATTTGTTGTTCTACAATACCCTACTGGTCCAATAAACATGGTACTCTGGTTTTTGAAGCAACTGTATCGACCACAATTTGCAAACAATCATATATCTAAAAATATTTACAATTACAACAAAAAAATCGTGTTTGAAGGAGAAATAGCCTATCGGCTTTTCCAAAAGCTTATAGTTTTAATCCTAAATATAGTTTAGCAGGCCTTATTTCTTCCTAAATGCTATTTATCATAATGTTAAGATGAATAATTTTCACATATTGATTAAACGGTGTGAACTGTTATAGTGATATTATATATTTTAGTTTTTATAGATGAATAAAAATGTATCAAGTATATTAACACCTATTTCAACATACCTATCTGTTTTTCTACCTTCTTTGCGATACACCGATCAATACCATTACCTAATAGTGTTACTAAAAGTTTCATTCACGGAGAAATTCTTTGAAACAAGTAAGCGTTCACACAAATGGTAAACGATAAACCGATAAACGGGCTTTTTCCTTGTGGAGACGCCAAGCCATTTTGAGTATTTTGACAAACAACAATTTCCAGAAATGCCAATTGTCATTTTCAACAGAATACTACGATTTACGATAAGATAGAGAGGTCACTCATCACAACTCTACCATGCTGTCATCTATCAGAATTTTATCTCTAATAGGTATGCAACCAAACATGCATCGATGTCGTAAGACCACAGAAATAAAATAATTTATTTCTGTGACTTTTCTCAACCACAGAAATTATTATTATTTCTGTGATATCTCCTAACCACAGAAATTAATGTTATTCATGTTCTAGTTAAAGTTCTATGTACTGACTGGTTTTAAAAAGAAGAATGTAGAAATTTTGAGTCTTTGGTTTATTCGTTTATGCTAAAATTAGAGAATAATTCAAAAAATTGACCTAAATCCCGTTGTGAATGGTCGAGAAATTCCACTATTCTGTGGAATGACCGATTATATATTTTCCAGAAAATCAAACTAATTTCAACTAGCAGCAGTATGTTATTCTTTTGAACTATTTGAATTTACAAATAAGACATATATATATATATAATATATATATATATATATATATATATATATATATATATATAATGGGAGTTTTTTTGGGGATGTGACAATAATACCAAAGTGTACTCTTTTAAGAATTTAATCCGAGCTTTCGAACCACTATGTGTTCATTATCAAGGAATAATATCTAAATGAGATTAAAGGTAAAAAAGGTGTATAAAAGGTAATAAATTAAACATTTGTATAAAATAAAACTCAAAAAACAATATAATATAAAAAAATTTTTTGTTGTTTGTTTTTGCCATTAATTTTTTCTCTTATACAGGTGGTATGCAATTTTATATTATATACCATATACCTCCTTTGCGATATCAAGAAAAAGATATAAGAATATTCTATAGAAGGTTGCAGCGGGTATTGGAGGCCCATCCTATCAATCCGTCCGTATGTAATCAAACTCGAACTGAATAGATTTTTTCGCATGTGCGTACCAAATTTTTTTATATTATATTGTTTTTTGAGTTTTATTTTATACAAATGTTTAATTTATTACCTTTTATACACCTTTTTTACCTTTAATCTCATTTAGATATTATTCCTTGATAATGAACACATAGTGGTTCGAAAGCTCGGATTAAATTCTTAAAAGAGTACACTTTGGTATTATTGTCACATCCCCAAAAAAACTCCCATTGAACAAATAGTTGGCAAATAATTCTCATTAAATTATATATATATATATATATATATACCAAGGACTAGGTACCAAGAATGAATCAGAAAAGGGTTAAGACTGGAGGAGCTCCTATTATATGGCTTATTGTACATACCTTGTTCTACTTGAAGCAGCTGTATCGTCGACAATTTGCAGACAATCATATATCTAAAATAAAAATATTAACAATTACTACAAAGATATCGTGTTGGAAGGAAAAATAGCCTATTGGCTTTTCTAAAAGCTTATAATTTTAATCCTTAATATAGTTTAGCATGCATTATTTCATCCTAAATGCTAATTATCATAATATTAATATGAACAATTTGCACATATTGATTAAACGATGTGAACTGGTATAGTAATAGTCGTTTTTATAGATGAATAAAAACGTATCAAGTATATCAACGTCTATTTCAACATACCTAGCCATAGCTTAGCCATACCAGCTCCTGATATACTACAGTCAACCACAGTGGACAGAAAAGCTTATTGGTTCACTCAGTACCTACAATATATTGAATTTATTTCTTTTGGTAAATAGGTAGGTAGTAAATATTTAGGATTTTTGGACCAACTTTTGATTTAAAAGACGTAACGACGAAAATATTTATTATATGAAATAGATAAAACAAATAAATCCAAAAAATAAAAAAAAAGGCTCCTCTTATTTAAAAATTCTAATCTAACTTGATCATCAACTAGGTACAATATGAAGAAAACTAATTATTGATGATACCGTTATTTAGTTGACACTTAATCGTTAGCAACTTGTTCGTTTATTACAAAAATCAAATACTGACTGTCCCGGTGCCTTCGCCATTTTTTAAAAAATATTAAGCAATGGTGTATTTCGCTGACGTCTTATTACCATGTATACAGGATGTTCAGCAACTCTCTTGCCAAACGCAAATTATAGATACTAGATGTGATTTGATGTCAACCTAGCACAATTTATCTTCATCCAAAAGCTATTAGTCCCCTTTTAAAATGACGCTGTTGAGTCAGTTTTTTGCATATCTCAAAAAACGCTACTTATACAAACTCCAAATTGGGTACCTTGTATATACAAACCTACGTTTTTTATTATCATCACAAGCGTTCAATATGGGAGGGACAGCGGGTGGATTTGATTAAATAATAATAATATATTTATTGCTTCTATAAGAACTGATGGCTTATACCAAAGAGTGGCTATCATACAGATATACAATTAAGAAAGTCCGTGGGAGCAAATTTAATAATTATAACAGATTTGTTGATAAAGCATTGCTGTACCTAATTAAACATGAGATTTTCTTAAAATTTTTGTTCCATTCATTTTTTACGTGATAAAATATTACAGCCTGCTTTGCCCCCCCTAGTTTAGAACCTGGATACGCCGTTGATGATATTCCTGCCCTTTAAGTTGTACGCGCTTCATAGAGCCTGATGATGATAATATCTCACCGAAACTAATAGCGCAGCAGCATCATTAGGCATAGGTACTTATCAAAATACTATGGAAAGTTTATTTTAGTTGCATTCTCTTTCAATATCTTGAATACGAGCACACTTCTAAGCATATACAGGTAGGTAAACCTCAATACAGACGTACTATTTAGGTACTACCATTGTCTAATTTAGACAATGGTACTACTTTTGCAAATTTAATGTCTCTCCTACCCAAATGATGTAATGTGCAAGGATTCAATTAAAAAGCTTTACTTTTACCAAAAGAATAAAAACCACTTTTAGAATTAAAAAAATTATTACCTGGGTGGCTTAGTTAATAATGAAAAGGGGACAATGTTTTAGAATACCCGGATTGAATTTTCTCAAATGAGGTCATGTTTTTTATTTTTTTAAAAGTGACTGAATAAAAACTTCTATAGCGACTACTTCAATTAGCTACCACCAGTATCTTTTTTTTTTATAATGAACTGATTGAAATTTTAATTAATATTTTATGAATCTCATAAAGAGTCAGCTTGAAGTTATGCGCGGAATTGTTTGTAACTGATTCATAAAATGAAGTTCGAATACGAAAAATGTTAGAGCTATGACGGAGAGCGAGATATGGGCCAACAAGAAGTGAGAGCAGAGAAATTTTACCCAGGAGCAGGCTGGCTAGCGCAAAACCGGCATCGCTACCCTGTTCTATGAATTAGTCTTTCATCCTCGTTCCTGCAATGCAGTCGTAATTTACGTTTGGGGCATATTGTGTATGTATACAGAAACGGGCATGTTGTTGAAAATGTGCACACATTCGATGATTTTGCACTTTATAGAATTTAACAGCACTTTGCAGCATTAACATATCAACACTTTTACTGCACTTTGTAATAAACTGTCTGACATGAGAATTTTCAATTAATCACACAATTCGCACAAGTAGATTTTAGTCATCACAAGTACTACAGTCTGACTCAAGGTAAGGATTTATTACAATTTTTATTAGAAAATATCAATAATTATAAAGATTTATTTTAATACATATTCTTTTTAACCAATTTTATTTCAAAATCTTCAATTTTAATTATTTATTTTATTGGTGGTTTATATAAATTTTTTTTTTAAATATATCCGCATGAAAATATATACATATATATAAGAATGTTTCCAGAGTAAATCAATGTAATTGGGTAAGATGCATCATTTTAGTATATTAAGATAAAAAAAACTGTAAAATTGTAATTCAAGAGTAGGGAGAATGAATGAATAAATAAAATAGATACGTAGGCGGAAGGCTGATTGTGGGTGGTTCATCCGACAAACTCAATTTCGTTGAATGGTGGGCGGAAATTTTGCAAATGCAAAAACTCAAAAAACAATGTGGGAGGACCAATTCATTCAAATGCCATTGAAAACAAATTAAATTGTATTTGACATTCATCGAACGAACATTGAAATCGTGAAATATTATTTTCAATACGAAAGGAAAATAAGGCTGGTATTTAACATGTGCCGCTGGATAAATAAATGACGTCGAAATTGATATTGAGCAAAACAAAATGCAAACAAAAATACGTGATGTCGAAAGCTATTTTATAATTTAGATTGAATGGAAAAATTGAAAGGCTTTCATACTCTTAAATTTACTAATTATTTTTTTTCTTTTTATGCTTTATTCTGAAACCAATATCTAATAGTTATTTATGTACCAAGGCAGTAAAGTGATTCTTTATCGGACGAGTCTGAAATCATGAGACGAGCGAGAGAAGCGAGCGAGGAGAATAACAGTCGAGTCCGATAAAGAGACTTTACTGACGTGGTGTATACAAAATTTTATCGCCAACTGTTCAGAATTCAGAATATAAAAAACTGAGGCATATTTCATTGCATTTTATTATGACAAAGTAAACAGCAAATATAGAACAAATCTACTTATTATTTGTTATATTTAAATTGAAGGTACACCCTGGAGCATTATAAAAGTTAATTTCTGAAGTCAAAGGAGTTCCAACAATAATTTGTTATAAATAAATCGCAAGAAAACTATTATCGAGCCGTAATAGGGATAAGCGTGACACATACAGATGATGATTTTCGAGTAATGTCAAAGTCAAAATACTTTACCTGCCGCAAATTCGGTAGATAAAGTACTTTATTGTACGATAAGGTAAACTGTTTGTTTACTTCCGGAAATCAATCCGATAATTGACGATAATTTACTGACGGTTGGCGATAAATAATATTACCCTTGAGGAGTTTAAAGCATATTGTATTTGGTAAGAAGTTTTTCAATGTCGAAGAACACGGATAATTTGCTATTCTTGTCACATTTTTTTTAAATAATAAAAGGTACTCAGGCTTAGTGAGCGTTATTTTAAAATCAATAAACGTAACTTTACCTTTGTCGTTCAACGCATTTTAAAATAACTTTGAGCACTTTATCTTGAAACAAACTTTTCAATTAAAAAAACCTGTTCGCTCTCGCTATATTTTTTTAGAGCTAGCAATAATTTTCCTGTCCTTTTAACTGTCCTCTTAAATAAAATTATGCTATATATAGATTGAATAAAACAAAAAAGCAATTAAGAATAAATGATTTTCAAAATTATATACCCATATTTTGAAGATTTGGCAATTCAGACAAGTTAATTAGATATCTAACCTAGCCTCTATCCAAAGTATACATTTCCTGGCATCATTATAGGGAGCAAAGTAGTACTTTTCTTCCCTTACTTCAAATCTCCCTTTTAACATTAGTATAAATAATTACTCTACCACAAATTAAAAATTTGTAGGATGTACGAGAATGAAAATAACGTGCGTATACTTTACCTACTTCTTAGTTTTAGTTCTTTAATATATTTTTTCCACTACTAGCTGTGAAGTTGACGATTATTGCTTATTCCAGCCAACTGAGAAGTTGAATGGTTAATAATTTTCTTTTATTAACCTAGGTCAATAATGGACAAATTCAAATATTTTGAGAATTCAGGGATAGTAGTTCATCAAAAACTTGTGCAACATAATTTTGTATAATCAGGAGATTGTCTTTAACATATTTGCTGCTTGAAATTACCTATCAAGATAAAATTATTTGAATAATAATGCCATTAGTTCAAAATTCGCACTCAACCAAAGATGACATAACGAGTACGTTCATAATCTATCGGAAACTGACAGTGCACTTGTCAGTCAGATGACGGAGTAAACGCTTCTCGTGGTGCGTTTGTGAATTATTTTTAATTTTTGCCTTAAACTTGGCTAGTAGTGAAAAAAATTGTAGGTATATACACCATGATGTTGAAGACATTTATAAACCTAGCACCTTATTCCGCTCGGGGCAAAGCCTCTCGCGAAATAATTTTGGTGCTCGGTCAATAATAATAGTCTTCAGTATAATATACTATTGTTTGTTAGCTTCGTAAATAAATTATTTAAAAATGACTTGTTATTTAAGGGAGGCAGCGGAAAAATCATATGTACAGCTTCATCCTCGGGAGGAAAAGTAGGACTTTATTATCAATGTTCACATTCCACTCACTTGTATATATTTCTGTAAATATTAAAACCTCAACTTTACTGTTTCCTATAATAATAGTATAAATAATTAAAATTCTTTATCCTATGTTAAGTGACAAATTCCAGACCGACACGAATAGGCGGTTTTATAATTACCTACAAACTTAACAATACAGTTTTGAGTAGAAGTTTCAAAACAGCGGTTTTGTTCATAAAAACAATACGTAGCTGTTAGCAGGATACGAATTACGCTCCCAAGTCCCAGAACAATTCCATTTAATCTCGTCGTTCGTATACTGCTTTAACCGAAATTATAAAGTTCCAAAAGTAATAATTAGAATTCAGATTCTGGTTAAATATATTTTCAGTAAGTTATAGTAGAGTCAGGATATCACTGATTTTTAATTTGAAGAGACAGTATAAAAAAAACAGCAAAACATAAATTTTATTCACCAAATACCGACAAAACCATCAGTGGAGGATAACCAGCAGGCTGTGTAGGCAGCAGATTTTAGGGGCTTCAAATTTGGATAAAATTGAATAACCTACTGACGGCAAATGTGTAAATCCGCCACTGAAGATTATGCTGAATATTCAGGATTCCTGCACTTTCGAGCTGTTAAATACTTAATTAAGAAAACGTTGTCGGTATAGAATTTGAAGTATTTTAATAATTAACGGCTGGATTGTACGATAATAGGTTGAGTGTTCAGAAATTGGTGTGAGGATAACTTAATTATTATGCATATTAAGTGGCTTTAGAGGTCGAACAAGCTATTAATTTAGCCATTGAAGATAGAAGGTCAAAGGGACACTTGACGTGCTTATATAGAGTGGAAGTAAATTGTGATGCCCTTTACCGTAATTTCCGAACAAAAATTTAATAAAAATACGAAACAAAATTAAAATTATAATAAATTTTTTATATTTCTCTCACCTTATGCATTTGATTTCAATTTTATGATAAAATAATTAATATATGTTTATTACTATTTAAAATATACACTTACCATATGGGAAACTTTTTTATTATCAATCTTAGGAAAAACACTTATTCTTCATAAAAAGCTCTGCATGATCTAAAATCTAAAACACAATTATCAGATATCAATTTTTTTTAGTATTATACGACGTTTCTCAAAAGATATGAACGTTACTCAAGAGTAAAGTACATATACCTTTAAATTTGACAATATCGAAAAATAGTATTAAAAAAAGTTGATCAGAGACGAAAACTACGTTTAAATATGCAATTGCATCCATTTACATTGAAAAAATAGGTTTTTGTCTTAATAACGCTACCATATTTGCGTAAAATTCTAAGTCGTTCTGGCAGTTAAAGTAAAGTAAAGTAAATCTTTATTTAGCAAAAAAAGCTAATTACATAGGTACATCAATATTACAATATATACATTACTATGTAAAGTTCTTGAGAACAAAACGGAAAAAGAAAAAAAGAAGAAAAATCGTGAACGCTTCCCACAGCACGAAATACATAACAACAAAAAGCAATTCCAAGTCATTTTTCGTCTCTCAAATAATCGCATATTCGTCTATCAAATAATCAAATAAAGTAACCGTATTTACGTTCTTAGCTTCGTCGGGCAAGGTATTATAAAGGCGAACTCCTTCAGGAAATAGTGATCCCTGCAAAAAGGTTTTATTTACAAACTGAACATTTAAATCGGTTTTTGACCGTAACATTCGCGAGTGATTTTCAAATCTGGTGGCAAACATTTTTCATAAATATTCTGGAACTTTCTTGTGTCAAACATTTGTAGCTATCAAACATTCATTAGTTTGTCAGAGCTATATTACACGTAACTACAGTAAAATTTGCATTGTTACTGTATCTAAAAATACATTTAAAAAAAGAATACATTTTTTTCATATAAATAGATAAAATCGTACATTTGAACGTAGTTTTCAATTCTGATCAACTTTTATTTGTAACATTTTTCGATATTGTCAAATTTAAAGGTACTTTATTCTTGAGTAAAGTTCATATTTTTTAAGAAACCTCGTATAATACTAAAAAAATTGATATCTGATAATTGTATATTAGATTTTAGAATATCCAGAGCTTTTTATGAAGAATAAGATTTTTTCCTAAAATTGATAAGTTTCCCATATGGTGCACAGTGTATAAAACTTGTAAAAAAGTACGAAAAACGGTTACTTTTCAAATAAATATTAATATGCGAGGTTAAGTAACTGATGATAGACTACTTCGATCAGATGGTATATATATGGATCAAAAACACCCTCAGGCTCTGGTCCCATGAATATGGTTGCAGAACTTCGACAAAAATATCAACTTTTCTATGATTCTATGCATCTGTATTGCATGCGGAAATTTATGCCAGCGGCTTTAAAAGCGCTTTTAGCTCTTACCGTGTATAAAAAAGCGGAGGGATTCTGATTAGTTTATTAGAGCTGTTAATAAAACTGGCTTGAATTTATTAAGGAGAATAATGTATGAAATATATAAAGAGCAATTAGTACCTTTTCTGGTTTCAATTTAAAAAAGCTGATCAATTACATTACAACACAATTTATAAACAAAGAAATTAGCAATATAGAGAATGGCTCATTGTTAATAACCAATAATAAAAACAATAATATTAATATCTCTGTAACTGTGAAGTAGGGAGGGTGAGTGTAAGCTCACAGCACTTAGGCCACATGTGACTCATTGTGCATCCTCCCAAGGAGTTGTCCTCCTAGGTCATCGTCCATCATGTCCTTTCCAGGAAGGTGGACAGGTCACTAGGAGACATCTCCTTTATATCGGCAGGTGTAGGCCAAGACTCACCGAAAACACACTCTATTATTGACGATAACTCCGGACACTCGCATAAGACATTCCTGACAGTTTCATCTTCCTGTTCACACATCCTGCATAGAGGTGTGTCCACTAGCCCCATAGTATGGAGGTGTTTCCTTAGTTGACAGTGGCCAGTCAGAAATCCTACTGTTAAACGTAGGTTTTTCCTGGTCATCGCCAAATATTTCTTCGGTGCCAGCTTCCCAGGATCGCCCAGAGTGATCCTGGCAAGACTGTATCCTTTTATTCCATCCCATCTCTTAAGGGATTGAGCATGGGTGTAACGTTTGGCTAGTTCCGCAATTGTCGAAGTCGTTAGGCCGTAGGTGTTACTGGGTCCTAAAATGTTTAGTCCAGCAACGCGATTACCTTTACTCCTGTCGTGCCCTTTAACCCACCTCAGGATAATATTGTTATCTGCCGAGGCGTTATCTAAATCTTGGTGGCACTCTAGTACTAGCCCCGATATAACACGTTGTCTGTTCAAAGCTAATAGGGCTTGTCTACTATCAGTGCAGATTGTTAGGTTTTTACCAGAAATTCCTTTTCTGGTTAGTTCTTTTGTGGCAATTGAGATACCAGCCAGCTCTGTTTGAACCACGCTGGTATTGTTTCCCATTCCCCATACTTAATCCTTATGCTTAGTGCTCTGGAGTAAACACCACATCCTGGGCCTTCTTTCATTTTTGAGCCATCTGTATATATGCGTATTGCATTTGCAGCATCTGTCTCTGTGTTCTGTTTTATTTGTATTTTTTAGGGTTTATTAAACATAAACCTGGGTTGAATTGCATCATTCGCTGCCTGCAGCAAAGGTAGCGCAGTAAGCGCTTCTTACCATAGGCTTAACCTCAATTGGCCTACTCCTACTATGGGGTTTACACCAGCCGTGCGCAATCGTACCATAGCCATTAACGCAACCTCCTTGACGTACAGGTCCAGAGGGGTCAGACCAGAATAATATTAATAATTCAGCTCACATAATTTTTTAATAGTTAATAATACTTCATGTTAAGGGTTTATCAGAAAGAATTAAGAAAATTGGTCATCAATTCAATATTCGAACTAGCTTTGGATCTAACAATACATTGAGACCTATACTAACAAAAACTAAACCAAAAAATGAAAAACAATTTTCAAAAAACTGCATATACCAGATATCCTGTGAATGCGACAATTGGATTCGGCACACATAATATTGAAAGAGCTCAATAATAAAAGACGAAAAAAATCAAAGAAAGTGCTTTATTACGCGGATAAAGGTGTAGCCAGTTTTCAGCCGAATGTAGTCAAATTTACCAAAGAGAAATTTCCAATAATCAATTATCTGCGTTATCAGGATAAGTTTTTGTCCAGTGCGTAAAATTTTAATCACTCGAAAATGTATCTAAAGTATGTACTTTACGCACAGTATTTTTTCTACTTCCATCATTAAAACCACATCTAAAACACGGGTTTGACATTCACAAAACGTCACTTTAAACACTAGTGTCACGCATCTCGTTTATCTTTTGTTTATGTAATTTATATTTAATATTCCGTGATAATTTTGTTGTTTTGTGTCATTTTCCAATGAAACGTCAGTCATTGTCTGTCATCTTGTGAATATAATTAAAATAATATTCCTACCAGCGTAGAAAAACTATAGTAAGCATCTAGTGGCAAAAACGTTTCTGTAGTCACGAGTTTTATGAAACGCTATCGCTATGCTAATTTTTAGATGGTATGATAATTTTTTGAGAAGACTATTATATTTCCTAATATTAGTAATAATATTAGGTTTATTAATTTGTTAACAACATTCATTTAATGCAATTTTTGCTCATATCAAAATTATAAAAAATCATCAATTTCTATTTTCCGCTAAGTCTATACTCCAGATACAATCGTTTGTTATTGAGTTCCCACATAATTTCATTCAAAAGATTGTGTTATATTATTTACAAAAGCCTGTGAAGGGTGGATGCGAACATTTTTCATTTTACTAAATCCGCTTACAGCTATTCCGTTGTTTTTCAATTTTCCCTGGGTTCTAATCTTTAATTAAATTGTTATAACGTATACAGTAACTTATAAAGTGGTGTAATAATAGTCAAAGTAATGCTGTATAAGCTTAACCGAGCAAAATAAATTAAGGCTTCCATATCACATCGAATCTCATACATTGCGGCCTAGTTCGACTCTGCAGAGCCTATAAAACCTCTCATCGCGAATAGCACGAAACGAGGGCACAATCAAAAATTGATTTATGTTTTTTTCAGCTCCGCAATAACCGTCTAACCGTGAAAATACGTAGGCGGATGTTTAGAAGTGTAAATTAGACAAAAAGTCTTATCTGTGACGAGCAGCTCGTTGAAAGTGACGTACTAGCTTACAATTTATCGAAGTCGAAATTAATTTGATAATTTTTGGAAAATTGTTGACCACATTCCATAATAATCGTTTAACTATCTGTTGAAAACTGCGTAATTCATTAATAATTGTAAATATTTTGACTGAAAAGTCTTTGGATAGAAATTTTTAAATTAAACACCAATCATGACTTGAGTTTTATTTGAAAAATGATGTAGCCTAGTTCTGCAATCTGGAAGTATGGGTAGGTACTAGAAGCCATGTTGAATTATTTTTCTGGCTATTACCAGAAATAATTGTTTAGACATTTCTTTACAAGATGTTTCAACAAAGATGTAGAGCTAAATTTGAAATGTGCATAAATGTGTTTTACCCCAAATTTGAAACATCCTGTAGGATCCAGCAGCTACCATAAAGGGTGTCAATTGTTACCAAGCTTTATGAACATTTCTATTTTCTATTCACGTCATTATCTCTGTCTCTGTTACGGAAGAAGCTGCACGCTTTCAAACGCAGTTCAACAGGTTAACGTTGAACCATGACCCCGTTTCGGTCTGGAGCTTGGAGATTAATTGATAAATTAGTTCACATACGGGAATGATATCTCTCAAAAAGTTGGGCTGAGACATAGTTATTGGATTGATAAAAAATATGGTTAAATACCTCTTCAACTCTTAATATCCGAAAACAAATAAGCAGTAAAATGGGATTAAACCCTAGTCGATTGTTTCAATAACACTTGAGAAGTGTTGTGAGGTGCTTCAAAAAGATAATAATAAAGCTTGGGAAATTTATCTATGAAGTTAATAGTAATTATTGTGATTGCAAGTGTTATGTAGAAGAAACATTATTCTTCAAGTGGGATTTGAAGAGTATTATTGGGTTTATATTTGAAACATGGGCTTACATCAGAAGAATTTAAAAGTAGAGAAATAGATATGGACTAAATAAAGACTTACCTAATGAAAATTTTGATAAAACTGAATAAATTCATTATTTCGGTTACTAAGTATACATATTTACAAAAAATCCCGAGGCACGCCAAATTATTAATTGACATTCTTCAACGTGAAAATGCGATCTCTACCCTCAACCCCCTTCGAATGACAGGTACAACCCCTCAATTTTTTAAATAGGAGGTATAGGCTTGTGATATATCGTTAGAAAGATCTCTTCTTTCTCTACTTAAAAATGTTATCTTGTTCAAGTTCATTGCAGCAATTAAGATAGAATAAAACCGAAATTCGCTATACAATACAATCAAAAACTAAAATTTATTGCAAAACACTAAAAAGAACTATGAATGCCAATGAAGTAGATGTTCAAAATGTTCACCGCAAACATCCTATTGTGGATATGCGTGTATAATTTTTTGACTTAATATACCTACTATAAATTTTTCTTCTCGGTTGTTTAGGATCAAATGGAAGATATAAGCTTCTAAAAACAGCCAGAATAAGCCATCCTGTATAATAAATTACCTTTATACCGTATATAATGAAACTATTATAATCAACCCTAATTTTAAATTCCATTACTGAACATTCCAACCACGGCTTGGCTGATGTGGTTATGTAAATTTAAGCAAAATTCTGTTCCAGTTTCCAATAAAGTTTTATGCGATAAACCTAGTTAAATAATGGCTTGAATTTATTTCTGGAATACGGTGGCTTTGAGGGAAAATTGACCGATTAATTCTAACCATAAAATCTGGTCACTTTGTTTAAGGTACGTAAAACGAATTTTCTTAAGGAATTAAATGGA
The DNA here is from genome assembly GCA_910591685.1 of Galerucella tenella. Taxonomy (NCBI): domain Eukaryota; kingdom Metazoa; phylum Arthropoda; class Insecta; order Coleoptera; family Chrysomelidae; genus Galerucella; species Galerucella tenella. The sequence goes on along the minus strand of CAJUYH010002132.1, from coordinate 23,832 downwards.
ATTTCAATATAAGGTTAATAAAAGTGTTATTTGTTTAAATCTTTATTATATTTGTACCTGTTCAACTTAAACTTTTGACGGGCTTCGCTATAACAAACTAGGACGGTACAATGAAAAATTTTCAATTTATAGGTACTGTGTATTAATTAATACGGAATTTTAAGGATTATTGATAAAATAATTAAAGAATGGAAATAAAATGCAAAAAGGGTTCCCCATTTGAAAAGGTTTGCCTGGAGTATACCAGTTTGGTGTGTAATGTAAAGATTTAATCCATAGTTAAATATTGAACTTAATCAGCGAATTAAATTTTCTATATGTACCTGGTTGTTTTATTAACAAATATATTCACTTAATGTTAACTTCAAGACAGAAACCACTGATTTTTATTTGAACATGGACTGCCAACGGAAAGTTTACTTGAGCTTTTAAAAATAGACCAAAAAATGTTGAGGTTAGAAAGTAAATAGTAACTTTCATTTGTCATAACTTCCTTTTAATCAAACTTAACGGTGAAAAGTGGTAAAATATAATACAATTTCCAGTTATATTTCGTTGAATTCTTAAAATGCATATTAAACTACATTGTTGCAGATGCTGCATTTTACAACCACACTTACGTTGTTAATATTCAATGAGCTGCTGTCTTTAACTATCGCATTACCTCACAATAAGGGCGTAGGAGAAGTAATAATGGCTAAGAATGGAGTACAAACGGAGCCCACGTGTGAAGAATTAAAGGCGATGTGGAGATTTTCCAAAAGGCAATCCAGAGCTGCGGAGATAACCAATGAAATACCAATGTACCGAGACCCATTTAGAGACAATGTTTGGACTCCCTATTTTGCCACTTCAAGAAGTATTGGAGGGTAAGTAACGACAATTATTTAAGTATAATTTTCTAAATTATTTGTGATGGGAATAATCTATCTTTAAGGCTTCTCACATTTCTGGAAAAGTCTCGAACACTCGAGCATATCGACTAATTCATCATTCCATTAAAATAATCGAGAAAAGCATGCACGTGAGTTTTGGGATATCCTGTATACAAAAGGCTATTTATTAATTGCAAAAATCTCGATAGGGTTGTGCTATTTATCGTATTTTCTACTGGAGCTTCAATTATTTTCATTGAAATCACTTAAAATTGTGCGGTAGAACTCTGGCGAGTAGCTATTCATTTACGAACCGCCTCTGCTTTTATTTAGTTACCAAGTCCGTGGGCGGTTTATCGCTTCACTGAACTTCCTGTGGGTTTTTAAACGTTAAAAACTCGCTTTGAAAACTCCACATATAAGGATAAAAGCACGCGGTTACAGTTACTTACATATAAATAAATGTCTTATGTGGTTTGATTCGAAAATTTTAGAAACAATAATGTTTGAAAGGCCACCTGCAAGATCCGATTAACTTTAAGTTAGCATTAAAAACGCATTAGAAGCCGGAAAATATTGCACTAGCTACTACAAGGAATTATAAATAAAACATTACTTTCTGTGGGTTATCTCTACTTTATATTTAGGACTGTGGAGAAGTTTAGTGGCCATGTAGGTAGTCTGCTACTTACGATATGTCCTCAATGGATATGTGTCCTGATCTAACTGTTTTGCTGCTTAGGTTATTTTGCAGCGTAAATAACTCCATTCTTAGCATTGGTCGATAGACAACTGTGTTTCAAGCGGAGACGATCAAAATATGATGGATTCTGCTCAACATGCCTTATGCAAATATTGCTATTTTCCGAGATACGGGGTGTTCAAAGTTTAAATTTAAATTTTTATTTTCGCAATAATTTACGAAAGCGGATCATAAAGTGTATTGAAGTAAATGGTGGACATTTTGAGCATTTGCTTTGAAGTTTTTTATTTTTGTTTACAAATTTGTTATTGTTACATATTCAAGGAATAATAAAATTTTTTATGAAAAAATTAAAATTTATTGAACTTTTTAGAAGCAAATAACTCGATAACCGATTGAGATACACGAATAAAAGAATAGTAACTTTTTTTTTTGTAGAGTTTAACGCTTTTTAATATTTTTTTATTATTTTAGTTGTAAGTTTAGCCCAAAAAAAGTTTACTTTGATTTAATTAACACAAACAAGTGTAACTAGCGCCCTCTATTAGAAATGTTAAATTAGAGTGCAAATTATCATGCCTCATGCCAAAAAACGTAAAATTGCCAATTTTCAAAGAGAAATTGTGAAAGCATAAAAAATAATTGCGAAAATAAAAATTTAAATTTAAACTTTGAACACCCCGTATGTCGGAAACTAGCAATATTTGCATAAGGCATGTTGAGCAGAATCATCATATTTTGAGGTCTAGAATCTACAGTTCTGAGATTGGACATTCTTAATGAATCACCCTGTATATTGTTTCAGGCAAAAAATAGGCCGTTACAGAAACCAACCAATTTTTGGGACTGTAATTCACAATCCGCCGTATATGAGGAAGCAAAATTCGGCTGAGAGATATAAAGCTTTCGAGGAAGTTGCAAGACTATACGGAATGCCCATACCAGCAGAGCCCAGAAGAAAAATAACTACGTTTCGATTACCCGGAGGACGGATAAGAACTCTTGGAGTTCCACCTATTCAGGGCAGTTTTCAACATTTAAAGGTATGAATTTTTTGTGTTTGTTTGAATTGAATACAGCACTAGGGTTTTAATCGGATTATTAATGCCAAAAATGTCGAAATTATGGGTGTGTCCGTGTGTCGGCTGTGAAAAAAACTAGAGAAAACTGAAAAAGAAAAAGTTGGATTTAATATATTATCTGTAAGCCTTGGCTACGTGAGTTATAAGAAAGTCTCTCAAACTAGCGAAGCGCAAGATTAAAGAAAAAAGATAAAAATCAATCGGCAATGCTGGAGGAGAATTCGATATGATGTCTCTTCGTCTTTAGAACAAATATTTGAATTCTAAAATAGTTTTTGAATAAATTGAGCGAAATAAAACGTTCGCCATGTTTAACATACAGAGTGGTGCTCCTGTCCATTATTCTAGAGCAGTAGAATTATATTAAGTTTATTTTGGCACTAATACTAGAAGTAACTTGTGGTAAAAACAGCAAGTTATTCGCATTATTTGCAGTTACAAGACAATTTTTGAAAATATATAGAAAAAGTATTGAAGCAACAACTGTTAGCCATTTAATTTGAAATTGAAATTTCTATAAATGTTAAAATTTTTCTTTAATTTGTAATTTTTAATTATTATTTATCATCAATGTTGTCATTAGCTCCTGAATTAATAAGTTTATTATTAATTTGTTATAAACTTAACAAAAATAATTAAAATTAAGTTTTTCCTGAACTTGAAAGAGTAACAATTAGTGTACCTCTTTTAAAGCAAATAAATATTAAATTTTGAAAAATTAAAATAGTATATTGACAGTTTAGAGCGCCCTGTGCATATTTATTTGTATCTATAGAAACAAAATTGTACTGAAAGAAGTTATTTATACCAAATTGACTCTGAAGTATTGCCTATTCTTTACTGAACACTCTGTTTATTAATTCAGTCATTGTTCTTGAACGTATTTAATCTCAATGATTATTCCACGAAACAATTGTGGATTTTAAGGTAGTGGAATTTCAAAATGAATTTCGTTTAATTTATTACAAATGTCCTCGTTTCAGGAATTAATTAAAACGGAACGGGCTCGAGAATTGGAACAGCAAAGAGCGAATGAAGAAGCCACAGCCAGAGCTGCAGCGCTTAAGGATTTAACAAAAGGAAAACCAAGAATTGACAGGTAAGCTCTTTTTTGTGTTATTGTTCTTATCGTAATTTATATAAAGTGCAGTTATTATTTTTGCAAACAAAGAAGACAATCCGAATTATTTGAGAAAATATTGTATACGACTGAACAAATGAAATTTATTTTATAGTTATGTAGATGGTTATGAATATCTAGCTGATGAGGCAGATTATGAACCTAGTGAATTTAACACACCGAAACCTGGACTTTTATCTTTTCCTGATCCGATGGCTCCAGCTGCTAGACATATGAACTACAGAATGATGCCTGACTACGCGTATACCCGAAGTGGTAGCCGATACCGAAATTACAAACCTACACTTTTTGATGCTCCATTTGCAGTAAGTACTTTTACTAATAGCGACCTGCCCCCCCAAGAATTTGTTCGGTATTGTTCACCTACGTTTAGCATTTCTATACCAGTTGTAACTTCCAAACGAAAAGTCCAATTCCAATAATTTAAAGAGGAATTTGCAAGTAGGAAATCAACCTTATAAAACTATTTAGTTGAATAAGGATTAATATTATGATACGTATTGTCAGAACCAAACATGAGCACCGGAAAATATGAGAACTAAAATAAGGTCATCGCAAGCAGCCAATCAAGAGCCAATGTTAACGATTGTCCATTAGTAATTGTTAAATATAATAGAAATAATATGACAGAGTGATTTCATCAACATACATCATTTTATTCATTCTGTATCAGTGTTGTCAATGCGAGGATGATTGTGCGATTTTTAGACAATTTCACTAATTTGGATCCAATAGTTTTTCGAATATTTTGTAGAAGGGATATATAAAATGGCTATTGTTTTTGGGGATTTTCCATATTGACTGGTGTCCTTTTGGTAATTTTAACAAATTCTGATAATTTGAATAGTAAGTTCGGGTAATTTTCATTTTTGCATCGGCAACACTGGTCTATAACCAGTTCATATTTTGTTGCTTTCCATAGAAACTTGACCCTTCTTTTTCATGACATTAATACAGTCATGTAATTTGAAAATATAGACATTTAGGGCAAACGGTAGTTTTAGTTTTGGTCCAATATAAATTTTTTTATTAATATTTAGAGTTACATTTTTAGCAAGTTTGACTTTGTTTACATATCTCTTAACAGTTGACATTTATGGTATCGATATTTGGTTATCGATTCAAAATATCGAATTGTTACTACAAAAATACAACTACAGCGACATGAACACGCCCACCAGGGCTCACGTTTGCTTCTGCCAACTGTATGTCATCATTTTCGATTGTCTCAGTGTTTCGATTGAATAATTTGTAAAAACTGTTGTTAAAACATCAAGTTCCAAGTTGTTTTAACAGGACAACTCAGAAAGTAATGAATATTATTATTTGAAATTGGCAAATGTCAATCGGACCTACAATTTGAGTTTGGGATCTGAGACGTTATCATATTGAAAAAACGTTGATCAGGGGGATGAGAGTTAGCTCAAATAAAAGGGTTTTTATCCCGAATCCAACGCAATGAGGGGATTAATTACAATGTGAGATTTCTAATTAATTACAATGTGAGATCTCCATCTCGGCAATCCGCATCTTCAAGGATGGCTCCAAAAACCAATATGGGCTCAGGATGTGGAATTTACTCCAGATCTCTGAATCTAAACATTAAATGGGCGATGGGCTGTAATGTCAGCGCTGCTCAAACAGAGCTCACTGCTATCTACATCACCGCAAAAGAGATCACCAAAAGAAACATCACAGGTAATAAAATTCACATCCTTACGGATAGTAGACAAGCACTACTAGCCCTGAAAAGACCACGTACTGGAGCTGGAAGCTGGAAGACGTCATCACATTGAAAAAACGTGGATCAGGGGGATGAGAGTTAGCTCAAATGAAAGGGGTTTTTATCTTGAATTCAACGATATGACGCAATGAAGGGATTAATTACAATGTGAGATCTCCATCTAGACCCCCCATCCCCCATGTCATCAAAAATCAGCCAAGCAACGACCCCCCCCTTTTGGGGGCTTACGTAATACTTGAAAGGCTCCTAGATTGCATTAAGAATCGAATGGAATTTGAAAAAACGACACATGTGAACTAGAATATCAGTAGTTTTTGAGTTTATTGCACTCAGACAGATAGACAGACAAACGATTTGAAATTATTGTACATAGATATTGTTTAATTATGGGTATTAATAGTAATAAAATCAATAATATAAGGAGACAGGTCGTTCACATATTTTTTTGGTTTCAGGATGGCTACAGTGGTTATCTACCATAAGCATTTGAGGTCAATACGTTAGATATTATGTGTGTTAAACCACCCTCCTCCATATGTTCTAGCAGAGGTTATGACTCGTTTCCTAAATATATAATGAAAAGTTATAGGGAAACATTTAGTGTTAGACTGATTAACCAAAGTCGTTTATATTAAATTTTGTTGATTGAACCCAATTTAGTATAAATTTGTGTATTTTCTCTATGAACTGATTAAAAGTTGATAGGCTTTTTTTCTTAGCATCGACAGATTAAATAATTTCATAAGTGTCAGGAAATATGAATGTTAACGCCTCAATGGTAAAGAATTTTATCCTAAAATGGCTACTACAAATTTAATACTCTAACATTGAGGCATACGTTTTTCTGGTTAAATAAACTGAATTATTATACAGTGTTTCTCAAAAAGTATGATTCAAATGGAGAGTGTAAAAAATCTAGATAGTTTTCTCAGGACTTAAATCGAGAAATTACGAGTTTTTAGGAAGATTTCTTCAATTAAAAATACTAAATATATGGCTCCTTTATAAATGGCTGTTGTTTTTTATCTAGTCGTATTCTAGACTGTACCTATAAGGATTCGATTGTTGGAAACAGAAGTTACGTAAAAAAATAATAATAATATAAATAATAAAATAATTTTTTTAAGCTTAATAGCAATATCAATCATAATTTTCTATTTTCGCCGGTATTCCAGCCAACTTATGCAGAGCTTTTTTGTATAAAACCTTTCTACATTATTTGAAAAATATTTTTTGGGAAATATTCCTTCAATTATCTGGCAGCTATGAAAAGATAAAATATTTTTGTAGCTCTTCATTTTAGGTATCAATTATCTGTGACTGATAAAAGGAAATTCTCAAGTCTGGAATATATAATATATATTATAATATATGTACAAAATGTATTGTGATAGATATATTTTTAATTTATATTATTTAGTGGAGGCTGGATAAACTTATTTGAATGGTATGAAAAATATTTTTATCGCAATCCATTTTAGCTTTTGTACAATCATAGTAATTATTTCCCCTAAATATTTAAATTTGTACGTACTAGATTATCATGCCTTGAAAGAACTATGTGTATTGTTGATATTTTGAAAGCTCTAAAAGTAATATTTCAAAGGAAATATGTCCAAATTAGTAAATTGTAATCTAGAGTTTTTGACTTCAGTCTTCCACAAAAAAATAATAACTTTTATATAATAAAATTTTATCCTAATCTACGAATTTATTCTATTTTGCATTGTTGTACCTACCCAATTATTTATAAATTGCTATTAAAATGACATAATAAAAGTTACTTTACAATCATAAAAATAGATCATTCAAGGTATATTTGACATACGCTGTATGAATATCAATTTTAAACTATACATAGGTAATATTACATATCTTGCACTAAAGCGGTAGTTCGAAAAATTAAATACTTTAGAATAGGATATCAATTTAAGGGAATATACAAATTTGACGTGAAACTAATTGACAATAAGCAAGCATAGATGAAGGCTTGGTAGCTTTATCATGGAATGAACAAATCAAAACTAACTGAATACAAATTGTTCTTCTATTTTTATATAAACTGTATATATACACACATAATATGTTCTGTTAAAACGTTCCGCTGGAATGTTTAACTCACCAAACAGTAATGATTTAGTGGATTTTAAATGCTCATAGATCTAATGATTAGCCAAAAAATATGAAACTCGCTAATGGTGTCTTTATACAAGTAAATGTCTTCAATAGCCTGGTTGGGAGTTCCTATTAATTCTCCTTTGGAGCTTTCTTTAGATAACTGGCCCGCCATTCTATTACCTGCATTCCTATCATCTCTTCCCACCCATACTATACCAGACTTTCCCAGCCTATTAAGTGATTCAATAAAGTTTTTTACCAGTATAAACTTATTGCTTGGATTGCTGATAGTTGGGACGGTGTGTGCCTAACATTTGAATTCTCTGACTTCTCTCATTCAATTCTGAGCCCGAGTTCTCGAGGCATAACTACCGAAATTTTAGTGATGGGCATCAGACATTCCATATGAGCGGCATCTATCTTGTACTGACGATGGTGCAACTACGCCAAAGCTGGTCTGCAGGTGATTAATGCAATTTTATGATTATTTTCCAGATAAAATTAAAAATAAAATGTTTTAGTACTATTAGAATTATTTGTACGTAAATCTAAGTTACTTGGATAAATTGAGTCATTTAATTAATGCTGTTGTTTCTGATTTAAGTACAAATAAAGTTAGTATGGAAATCTAAAACAGGTGGCTAAATAATTATGAGTAGAAAAAATTTCCAATATGTCTAACGTTATAGGCCTATACTTCGCTAAAGATGGGAATAAGAAACAAAATATGAAGTACTATATATAATTATTTTTAGTCTCTGTATCATAACCCAAGTTTTTGGTACACGCTGTATACAGGTTTTTGAATTTTTTTTAAGCAGTTATCAACTTTATACTGTCAATTTTATAATAGTTCACTGTAATTTGTATATAATCATATCAGAATGAAGATATGAAATGAATTAATATCAACTAAAATATCAAATATTAAAAAATGTACAAAATGTGAAAAATCATATCAACCAATACAAACATGAAAATCATTTAAATCCACTAAATTTTACCGAAGATATATTATTATAAATATATTTCCATTGACCTAGTAGGCACAGACAATAACATATCAAACAATGTCTTTGTTTTGGGGTGATTCGCTCAGATAAAGGAACAAAAAATGTTTTTTTTTGTAAATATTATTACCATAAATTATTAATGTTAAGTTCCATTATGTAATTGTGCTTATTTGTGTAACAAAAAAGTAAATATTTTTATCTTTTCAATCAAAATTGTTCGTTTCTCAGAATATAAATTAACGCCAAATATATATTTACAAACATACCACTACTTTCCAACAAAACTTGAACGAGAAAAACTCAAATAAAACAATAATCCACATATTTAGATAAACTTGTACATTTCTATCTCGATGTAGCACAAAAAAAGAAGAGACTTGAAAAATAATTAATAAATTCCGTGTTGCAACTGTCTTGTCGGAAATTAGCGATATACAGTGTGCGGCTAAATTATGGTACAATTTCTGTTTTATAGATTTTTTTCTGTGGAGCTATTTGAAATCAATGTTTTAACAGTAGTTAATAGAATACTCCGGAATTTTGTACTATGCAAAATGTATTCATAGAAAAATATAGCCCAAGACATAATTTTACCCTAAATGATGAGCAATTACTCAAAGCTGAATACCAAAATGATCTTGGAGTTACCACAACCAATGATTTAACATGGTCACACCATATCTCAAATATATATATTATGCAAAAGAGCGAATACAAAATTGTACCTCTTGGAGAAAATATTTTCACCTGAAACATTTACTAGCATCTACAAAGTTTATGTCGATCCTTGTATCTGGAGGACAACTTTGGAGCCCAGAATTGGTTAGACATCAGAACATGACAGAATCTGTGTAACAGCGAGCAACCCGAATATGTTTTGGCATCTATGATTACTACATTTGACAACCGTAGACATACTGGAGATTTGATACTAACTTGTCGAATTCTACACGGATTCCTGCCGTTCAATCTAAAGAAAGAATATTTAAGGACTACAAAACTTCTTAGTCAATCGTTTCTTCTCGGCTTGGAACAAACTGCACATAGATACAGATAAGGCACCCTCACTTTCAACTTTTAAAAGCCGATGAGATCGCATATCCAACCTTATGTTTATTGTAAGCTTTCAGTTCATACTTTTCAAATGAATTAGTTTTTATTCACCCTGTAGGAGCATCAGTTAATTATTAAAATAGGCTAATCGAGAACACATTATTAAAGGACCTTTCAAAAGATTACGTCAAAATTCACATTATGGGCATTTTATTTAAATTTAAAAATATATCATTCCATGATTTTTGTCAAAAGTTGTTTGCAAAACACTGAATTTGATCCATAATTTATACGTTTACTGTATAGTAAAATATTTATTTTGGCTGTATTAAATAAATAGTTACTGTTTATAAAATAGATATCGAACTACTAGTTTTACTAACCGGTATAGGCGTGAATGATATAAAATACATCAGTCAATATTTGTGTAGATAAAAACCATAATTAGTTTTAATTTCCTCCCTTCAAAATATATATAAGTATATATTTTTAAATATTAAAACAAATAATAGTATAATTATTATTCTAATTTCGTAACTCATTGAATTAACTAAAGCTTGGAGTTTGCAGAAAACCTTTTGGGGGTGTAAAGTAGATATACAGCCTTCTAAAAATATATCATGATCTTAGTTTGAAGCGTGGGAATGATGCAGTGCGCAGTAGGCGTCGCTAAGGCAGGGCACAAGCTAAATTTGGGCAGCTGTAGTTTATTTTAATGAGACAAATGTTAGTAAAACTAGTTTTAAAATGTCGTTCAGTTATCTTGATAAAGTTATAATTGTAAGTGATGGTTAGACAGGTTGAATATGTAGAGTGTATCAGAATTTGTCCTAAAATCCAACTGTTGTATAAAAGAAAATACAAAATTCCATAACTATATAATAACAGTAACAATATAATACCTACCATATCTCACAATTATTTATGACGATTTCCACAATGGGAACAATTCTCACTACCAATTAATTAATCAAATTCTGGAACATTTATCTAATATGTACCTATCCTATGATAATCATTTTGCTTACATTTCACTCTTGTGATGTGATGTGTTAAGACAATAAATGAAATTCATATAAAACGTGAATATATAGTTAAAATAGCATAATTGGGAAGACAAATACATGTAGAGATTAAAAAAATATATAAGTATATTAAACTCAATTAGGTGAAAAAGTAAATTTCTGAGCATAATGGTTTCAGGTTTTTATCCTATAAGTCTATTATATCAGATAATTAGAATATAAAACTTATTATTATTATACCATAATTTGGTTGAGCCAAAATTTTCACAAAAACATCCACTGGTTTGCTGCTTTAACGATCGCAAGCAAATCACTCAGATATAAAATGCCAAAGATTAGGAATACCAGAACGTTAGGAGCTCACGAATGCCGCTACGAAAGGGCAAGAGCTCGTCACCCTCATCAAAAAGAAAATATAGTTAAAAAAACATTGAACATCTTGCGACCTCCGAGGGGTGGGCTAAATAAATTTTCTTGATAACAATTTTCGATTTGGTCAAAAATAAAAATATTTTACTATTTGGTAACCGTATATCTGTACTATTAGTATACGTCACTGTCACTACATTATTATAGTAAGTTAGCGTCGAGTTATGATGATACATTTTAAACATTTAAGCTCCAAATTGATGGTAGATGCAAGCCTTCTAATTAGCATAAATTTTTTCAATAATGTCTTTAGCTTGCATGTACCAAATGGAATGCAACAGAGTTGTATTAGATTAATCTTACTAGATTATAATATTCTCAACTCGAAGCAGATTAAAAATTTCAGAAAAAGAATTTCGTGGTCATTAATACATAAGAAAAACTTACCGTTTCCATAATTAGCTGCAAAACAAAACGAAATCAATTAAAATCACTCTCAGAAACTAACTACATGTTGGACAAAAAAATTTCAGGTCATGCAAAAAAAATATTACTTCACGCTTCGATTCACGTCCTTATCTATTTCACTAAGAAATATAGTAGTCTTTGCGAAATAATTTTTACGAATTTTGATTCTTTGTAATATACTTTACTTTCAAAGTTATGCATCACCAAAATCGGCATTTTGGTTCGACAAAATAATTTCAAATGTTCTCTATGGCTATATTTGAAATTTAATTATAATTTGTAGTCAAATATAAATCCAAAAATATATTTACCTGTATCCTCTGTAGGTATTCACTTTTATCACTAAAATTCACAGTTTAAATACAATAACCACACAACCAAATGTATGGTTAAATACTGAAATATTCGCATTCGCTACTAATTGAACAATGAATCAGAACATAAAAACTGCTACTGCACCGACAGCAACAATCACAAAAAATTTCTGTTTAACACAATGTTTTGTTCCATTTCTCATACGGTATTTTTATTCCTAATACGTCAAATTCAGAGCTAACATGATATTTCTGGCTGTAGACAGGACTGGCTCGAAAAGAATTTTTCCTACGATCACATAGGAAAGTGACATATATCGCACTGTCTACTTCTATGGAAAGTGGCTTTTATTCATACGCGTGCGGAAAAAAAACGTATCCGTACGTGTACTGATAAAAAGCTGTCAAATGAAATTTAATTAAGATTGACAACTGGCAAGCTGCTAAATATATAATTTTTAATTAGATTTACCTATGTAATATCTAAATTTGAAGCGATCTATTTGAAAAGTGAAATCTTGGTCATTTTCTAGATTAAAAAAAGATTAGGGCGCGGTCGAGGATCGAACCCGCGTACTCTTCGTCAGAAGTCCGATGTTGTACCAACTAATCCAAATCACCTGTTATAATAGTAGGAAGATGTAATCATCTTGAAAGGTATTCATGATAAGTATGTATGAAGTATGATGAACAATAATAATTTCACTTTCAATTTCTATAATTATCCAACCAATTAATAATTGTAATAACCTACCTATATTATATAGTTAAACTACTTGAATTTTTGTCACTATTGATAGTTATTGTTAATTTTGAAATCAATTATGTTGACTTCAATTGTAACATTTTGTTTATTAATATGTCAGATGTTGATTACACATTATTTGGTGAAATTATCACGTGATCGTAGGAAAAATACTGTACATTACTCGTGCGAAAGTGATTTTTCACACTCGTGTGATTGTCGCACTCGGCTCATGCCTCGTGCTACAATATTTCCCACTCGTATGAAAAATGTCACTTTCCGCACACGTTATGTAATATACTATAGTATTATATATTTTACGTGATTTTCGATATTTTGAGTCGAAATATTTCAGGGTTACGCACTCAGTAAATCGGAAAACAAATTATGAAATCAAGAGTATAGTGAAAAATTTTAATATATAAAATAAACCATAATAAAATAAAAACTCTGTTGCGTTCGATATGGGTAGATCATAATATTATAATTGGTTTATTAACAAGATGTTTATAAGTGATAATAATTTGATGATGTTGACATAGTCGTAATTATCATTTCTCCATGTATTTGCTAAAAATTTCCAGAGCTTCCGGTAAAAGATGACAATAAAAATAATTTTATAAATTTCACCTGTTGGTACATTTATTGCAGCCAAATTGAAAGGGCCCAATATTGGCTGAGATAATGACACTGAAATATTGTTAATGTAAATTTCAACTTTGTATTTGAGCTTATAACAAAGTCATAAAATTTTATATAAACAACAACTAAACCAAACAAAATTATAATATTTTCTTTTTTAGACAATGATAATATAAAGGGTAAAGTAGGTACCTACAATAAAAGCACTGGTTTTTCGAGCAAAAATATGTTAAGCTATTTGTTTTATGGTATTGATGTTGTTTATTGTTGTATTTTGAATAAACATGTAACACAACTGAAAGAATGTAATAAAAATAAAAACAGAGAAAATATTGCTAATATTTGTGTTAAAATACACAGAATTTAAAAATATTTTCTTTTTGTAGAATTTTCGTTAAAATTATCTAATTTCTTATAATTTAAAAGATATTTGTTGATGAGGCGGGGCAAAAAATCTAAGCAATTAAAAATTGGACTGAAATACCTAGTGTCCAGTAAAAAAAGTTGAAAAAATTAATTTTCAGATAACACCAAAAAAATTTAAAATTAAACATAATTGGCCCTAATTATTTTAAAACGAATATTATGAGTTAAAAATGTGTAGTCAAAAATACTGATTTATCATTATAATATACGTGCTCTAATTTCCATTAAATCATTTATTTTATATTTTTATGACTTTGTTGCACTCTCTATATATACGTGTTATGTAAGTTTAATAGTAAGGTCTCTTCTTTACTTTTCTCTTATATTGTATGTATACATGTCTCTGTGATGTAAATGAAAATAGTTGACAATATTAACTTTATGCGGAATTCAAGGTTCACGACCTTTGGCAGAATTTATTTTGTATATAATATATTTCTATGTACTTATACTTACTGTTTATTGAAATAGTAAATTTGCAAGCATACAAGCCATTGTTTTTATTTTCACCTATAGTTTTTTTCAAATAGTGCATAGAGTATTGGAATGCAGTAATCCTTCAACAACCAGATGTTTGAATTGTAAAATATTTTGTCAAGTTTGAGTACAACTGTGTAATATCCCATAAACATCTGGTTAAAGAATTATTGCACTCCAATACTCAATGTACTTTTTGAAACAAACCATAACCTACAACCCTGAAGCCGCACCAAAATTATTCCTTTTCCCTTGTTACAACTAAGCCTTATTGGACTGGGAAGTGAAGTTAAAGTAAGCCTTTGTTTTAAAAATATGTGAGGATGTATCAGATTTGACAAGTGACTTAAATTTATATCCGTACGTTAAATGATCTTTGAATTATATTCGGACCTTGAGCTTGTAGGTACTGTATATAAAAAGGTGCGAGGAGAAGAATAATAATAAGAAATAGGTTTAATTATTTTTTAATAGAGATCAAAATTTTTTAACGAGAAAATAAAAATTTTAGTTGGTCAAGTCCAAATGATGTTTATTATTATTTGGTTAGTAGTATGAGTTATCATTTTCAAATTGTTTTGCAAAACCATTTTTGTCATCATGACTGATCCTCTTCAGCGTTGTAGGCGTATCAAAATCAGAGTCTATAATTTTAGCTTTTGCCTTGACGGGTGGATGAGCTAGCACAAATCTTTTTTTAGGTTCTCTCAATGGTACAGCTATGTAAGGGTTTTGTTTGGCCGGTATATAATGGGGTGAGCTTGGGACTGTATTTTTTCTCCTTTTGAAGTAGTTATACATTAAAAAAACTAAATTTGGCAATAATCCAACTATGGCACCAACAAAGAAAAACGAGAATCCCACTGAGGTACAAGAATTATTATGTTCTGGTATTGCAGGAACTTCTAAAAAAAACAAAGAAAAACTTGCTAATTTTAAACAATAATTAAGAATATCTTCTGTATATGTTCCTTTTGGTGTATTCATTATTCTTTTTGTTAATTTTTTGGGAAACTAAACCACAATATTTTTTTATATATTTAATTGAGCAATGAGAACATGCCCAACGGCAGCCATGGAAGTGATTCTCAACCTCCTACCTCTCTACATATGGTGGTGGAAAGTGTTGCAGAAAGAACAGGACAGGAACAGACTAAGTAGAGAGGGAATCATTAAAAAAACACCTCCTCACTTCTTAGAAACATGGGACATGCCACAAGACGGTATGATGAAAAACTTTTCAAAGAAATTCGTTACGGAATTAAGCAACAAGAAGGAATGGGATCCAAATACCCTTACCAGACTTGGAAATAATGCCATTCAATGGTACACAGACGGCTCAAAAGCAATAGAAGAAACTGGGATAGGAGTGTTCGGGCCAGGAACCAAACACTCTGAAAGCTTGGGAAAAACCCCAAGTATATTTCAAGCGGAAATCAACGCCATAAGAAAGTGCGCCCAGTTCAATATTGATAAAGGATTCAGAAGACAAAGGATTATCAAAATGTCGGATTGTCAAGCAGCCATTAAAGCACTGAGCTCTTGTGTAATCAGTTCCAAAATGGCGTGGGAATGCCTGGACAAACTCAATGAACTAGGCGAGAACAATATAGTCACCTTACTATGGATTCCAGGACACACTGGAATAGAAGGAAATGAAATAGCAGATGAACTAGTAAAGGGGAGGAGTGAAATAACTTTCTGGGGGTCTGAACCCATTTTGCGGAATCAGGCCCAATGTAATATTGGAAGAAATAGGTAAAGCCGAGAAAAAGAGGAGATCTTACAATAGGGTTTATAAAATCAAAGACTCTTCTGGGTGACTACAACCTGTTGGGATCAAATGAATGCGTAAGTCAAAGTAAAACTGCGCTAAGATTTTTAACAGGGATCCTAACGGGACATTGTCGCCAATGTAGATTTTGGGGCATGGAAGAAGAAATCTCCATTCACATACTTTCTAACTGCACAGCACTTCAGAATCCTAGAGCACAGCACCTGGGAGATTACTGGATAGAAGAGGAACATTTACCTAAGTTGAAGCCTGCAGATATCCTAAAATTTCTCCGGGAAATAGGACTAAAGGAGCTACTAGTTTCTGAGACTCTCCTCAGAAACTAAGTAGAAGTAAGGGGGGCATAATAGATCTTTTAGGTATCAGTGAATGTCACCCCAAAATACATACATACATATATATTTAATTCAACGTTTCGGTAGTGTTTTAGTTACCATTATCAAGAATAATTAAGATTTTATGGAACTGATAATTTCTCAAAGATATTATACTTTTAGTGAAGAAAGCTTCAGTTATTTATTAGCTACTAGTTAAAAAATATTAGTTACCTTCACATTGCAGTTCTTCGCATGTTTCTTGTTCGCTTGCAGCTCCCACACAATTTTTTTCTTGGCAAGTTCTAGTTCGTATTCGTACTCCCTCTCCACAGGAAACGTTACACGACGACCATTCCGACCAACTACTCCAGGCACCTTCGCAGTTATTATTATTACATACCCTTGTTTCTGAATATTCACCTACACAGTTTTTTATTTTCTTGCAAGATCTCGTTCTTTTTTGTGTACCAATACCGCAGTCGACTGAACAATCCGACCAACTACTCCAGCCATCGTTATCACTAGAACATTGCGAATTTGTACAATTTTTAACCTCCTCTTTAACGTTAATTCTTATACTATCTGGAGATTTCACCGGGGCTTTACAAGTAATTTTATATCTTTTTTTGTGGTGTCTAGTATCAGAGGTAACTGTAAGCCAATCGGTTGTGTAAATAGATTTAAGTTCTTCACACAACCATTCATTGCATCTCTCATATTCTACATCATTACCTTTGCAGTACTGGCCTCCATTAGAGGGAATAGGATTATCGCATTTTCGTTGTCGTAGTTTATACCCTTCGTTGCAAGGTGCTGTACAAGAAGTCCAAGGCGACCAAGGACCCCAACCTCCATCTATCGGCTCAGAAGGACAAGGTAAATACTCTGAGCAAAAAGCTTCCACCTTATCTTGTCCCACACAAACTCTACCTCCAAAAGCTGGTGATGGATTTGTACAAGTTCTAGTTCTAGTTTTAACAGCGGTACCACAGCTGGCTGAACAAGCTGACCAAGCGGACCAGTCAGACCATCCACCATGTACAGTGCAGTTTGTTACAGTTATTGAAGGACCAGAACATTCTTTACCATTATTAGCTGGAGCTGGATTATTACATTGTCGTATCTGACACATGCAGTAATTGGAATTATTAGACTCTAATGAAAATTTGTGGAAACATGAAGCCCATGATGACCATGTACTCCACCCTCCATCAACAGGTGTATTTGTAAGTGGACAAGAAGAAATGTCCTGTTTCCAAAATTTGTGTGGATTGTCTTCGGGAACAACGGCACATACATCCTCCCTCTCATTCCAACCGCAGTATGGATCCATGGAATTTTTACAATTTTCAAATGAAGAGTGTCTTTTACAATGGTCAACCGATATTTGTGATACACCTATATTGGTTGTAATATACAAAGAGTTAGTCTCTTTAAGGAATTGCATATTTCTAATGGGAATGTTAACATCCTGGACAGCCTGCCAAATTTCTACCACACAAGCTTTTTGCGAATGTGGAAGTATGCTCAATTTTTTAATGACACCACGTTGAGTTGCTACATATACAACGTGCACTACCGACAACTTTGTTTCAACTATATCGAGGGTAATATGAATAAATCGCTCTCCGGTGGCTATATGTAGAGGATCGATGGTTGTAGCTTGAACAGCCGAATCCATGAGCTGATATTTAAACGTTTCTAATAAGTTAACGTTTTTTTGGGTTGATAAACAATTAAAGTGATCGTTGTAAACGTTTGTTTGCTGATTCCAAGCGCTGTTGATATCTTGTTGATATTTGAACGGACCATCGAAAACTTGGTTTATTGTGGTTAGATTAAACGCACAAATCGCAGATCCTTCTATACTGTTGGGCGATGTACTAAAAATAGCATAAACTATATTTTCGCTGGATACATATGTCATACCTTGTATTTCATTGAAATAAAACGGATATTCGCCGCTTAAAGAACAATTTAATCTCGCCTTAATATAAGTCGTCCAATTGTCTTTAAACATATGTCCTCCACCATTGTCATTTTTACATACTCTAGCTATTCTAGAATATACATTTTTACCACAATTCATATATTCTACGGCAACTTCTCTAAATAAAAAGTAAACGAATTTATCACTTTCGAAAGAACCAATGAACTGTGGCTCATTGAGCCAAAAATTGTTGTATTGTTTGCTACGAAGTACTACTGTATTATCCACACTTTTTGATATCAGAGTATCTGAACCAAAAGAGTCTGTTGGGCCACCAAAGTAATATTCTCCATTCTCTAATAAAATAGCTGTAATATTTGCTTCAGGATTGGAAGGACTTTGAGCAACTCCATCTATTATACTAGTAACATTTGATAAATAGTCAATCTGAAAAGAAAAAATCAAATAAACGAAAAAAGTTTAAAGGCAGTTTCTTAACGGAAACATTTGAAAACTAATGGCAAAAAATTAGGTCATAAAACAATGCTCAAAAACCTAGCTCCGTTTGATGCAAAGAAATAAATTCAAAGACATCAAAAGTACAAATTTAGATAAATAGTGTACTGGACATAAAACCACGTTCTATTACTAACAAAAAAAAATATAAAGTGATATTATCAATAATAAATAGTGAAATAATAAGAATTTGTTTATTTAGAATAAAAATTACCTGTCTCCAAGAACATTGAGGTGAAAAGGCATTAGTTCCACATGCAAAGATGTCTTTACCATTACTTAAAATAATATTTATAAAATTGTGGCACATTCCATCACTTTGTCCTTTTTCTATACAAAACCGTCTCTTGTCTTCTGATGGTTCCCAATTGGCATGTTCCAGCAGTCTTAATTCTGATAAAGATAGTCGATATAATCCATCTCTGTAAAATTTACATTATAACCCACACAATTCTACCTACATAATAAAACTGAATATACTTTTTTATTTTTGGTCGATTTCATTGTAAAGAATAATTTAATATTGTATAGTTTGTCTCAAAGTATATCTTCTCCGCTTTGGCGTCTATAATTTAAATATTATTAAATTCTATCAAGTTGAATAAACTATAACCAGGCCCGCCCTTGCCTTGTCACTCGACTGTTGTTGGGTTTCATTTCAGGTAAAATTATTTTAAGAAGGTCGTAAATGTCGTATTTATATGATTGCCGGCAAAAGTGAAGACGATATTCTTTTAGACAAAGTATAACATAACATAACACGAAATTTAGATCGGTACTCACTTTGCTCCTACAATCATCTGATTCCTAGATACATCAAACAAAATTTGAGTAAATGAGGTATTTTCTTCCGATTGAAATTGTGTAATTGATGCTTGTAGATCTACAATGAAGTTAAATTATTAGCATTCAACAATACACGGGTCCTAGGGCCTCATTCCCTTCGTTAAAGAAGTTAACCTAGTTATTGGTACGAATTCCTGGGACACACTGTATAATAAGGATATAAGTATAGAGTACTGCACAACTTTTATACTTTACCTTGATACGAAATATATCGAAAATCATGTTGATATGTAAATGGGGGGAATATATATAATGCCAAAATACATATATGTACTTGTAATTGTTTTGTGATTCCATTTGATACCATTGTGACATTTTCTGAAACAATTTAAAATATGAATTCAAAACACAATTATGTCAATAATTTTAATCTGGTGGTATACATATTACACCACAAATAAAGCTTAAAAGACAATTTTGGAGAATAGTTTAATATTCAAAGTACTGACGACTAACGTTCTTATCCGGTGGATTGACATTAAACATCTCGTAGTCTTAGCACATTCAGCTTGTATCCATAAAGTAACGCATGAATTTATTATTAGCTAAATAAACAGTTATATGGAAATATTGCGAAGCAATATGAATTGTTTTTCAATTTATATTATAGTATTTAACAAACTATTTTGCTGACATTTTTTCAACTAAAAGTGGAAGAATTGAAATTTCAATGAGGATTGGTGTTGGAGATAGAATGCGGAATGAAAATTATTTTATGAAACGCGCCCCACACTTTTTGACAATATCCGTAACCTTAAAGTTCAAATCATAATATATGAAATTCAGTTTCATTGGGACTTCTTTTATATTACTTTTTATTTAGATATATATGCGTTACTTTATTAGCGCTCATTAAATTTTTTATCGATTTTATACATTTTTTCAGTAGAATATAATATCTACTATTTTCGCAATCTTTTAAAAATTCTATTGATATTGTCATTTCCAAAATACACCATCACACACATCTATGAAATCTTATTTATTATCTACTGATGTGATGATGTTGGCTAATCTTAGAAAAGCGTTTGAAAGTACATATGTAGGTTGAATGGAGGTCAATTATATTCATGAATTTTGATATTATTCAAATAAATAGATCAATGATCTTACAAAAATGTCTCACTAGAACTAGACTACATTTGCTATTGCTATATAAAAACTAGAGGGTTCGTGCTTGGATTTCTGATTAAATTTATCAAAAATTTAAACATATTTGCTTTATTCTTTGTTAGTACGCCCTGTATAAAAATTATAAAAATATAAAATTCTAATTTTAATGAAAACAGCGGGTTGTATCTGTCAGTTATCAGATCTTGAAGTACCGGAAACTATAATGGGACACCCGGTGTATATTTTTTCTCGAGAAAGAGCTACGTTTTAAACAGAAATATAATTAATTTCTAAGAACTCTCTCTAGGCTAGTGGCGGAATATAATGTAAATAATAGTTCACTTTACAACTGCTGACTGAGCTTTTATTGACTAGATCATAAATGGAAGTTTATTTGCAACATAAAACAACTTATATTTAAAACATTTATTGAATTAAAATTACGCTTTACGCTACCACTTACCTACTTAATAAAGCATCTTTGGTTTTATAGTAATGATTTCCTCACATCCTAAATGTTTTCTTTCAATCATTTTAGTTATTTTTTCATAAACACATATTTAGTAACACACATATTAGGTACACACTTATCATTTATCCCATTTAAGATGTTCTTTGGCCTTGATAAGATCGTTGACTATAATATTTCTGTAAAAAAGATAAGATTATTCACTTCTACTCGTATAAAATTATTACATGTTACAGAAAATAAATAAACCTGTTGATACATTTGAAATGTTTATTCGAACTGTAGTATCGTTGCACTCATTAAATATTAAATCCAGAACCGGGTTTAACAGAAACTTTAAATAATTCAAATATTTTAAACTCCATATCTGACCACATGAAAAGTGTACAACATATTTATAATCATTGCTCGTTTCAAGTTGTATTGTTTATTACGGATTGTTGTATAATAAAGGTGCAAGAAAAGCTAGGGAGTTTTCCACGTGGAATGTGCTATACACACGACAACGCATAAATAGATCCATTTTTTGTAGGTATTTATCAAATCCACGGCAACATACGAATCGTATGCTTGAAAGAAATAAAAAATATTTATTGAAATTCCAATGCGGGCCATATTTTAAATAACAGCTTTTTATCATAACATTGTTTCTTAGAATTGCTCATCGCCAGATTTAAAATAAGTTGTATTTAGTCATAAAATTGAGATAATCTTGCAATACAAAGTAAATTATTTATTATATTATTGAAACAAAACAATAAAAGTATATTTAAACTGAATCGAGCACTGTATACAAGCGTTGTGTTGTGTAACTAAATAAAAACAAATATTAATGTTTTTTTTTAAGTAGAGACTAAACAGCAGACTGTTGTAGGCTTGGGTAAACACTTCAATCAATTTTTTGACTGCATACTGTTTCATTTTTGATTTAATGAATTTATAATACTTATTAGATATTTTTTTGATTTTACGTACCTACCAAATCTGTTCTACTATGTATTACTTCAAAAATATTTATTAAAACTATGCATTTTTTTTAATTTGTATAGGTTTATCATACCTTTTTAAATCCTTTTATTATACAGAGAGCGCTTGATTGAGAAAGGGGAGTTCTAAAGGTGGTTCTAAATGTACCCTACTTGCTGGGTCTTACGATCTGTTTAACCGATATACTGTTTGTTTTTGTCGATTTTTTCTTGTACCTAACTAACGAATCACCCCGTGTATTTTTTCTCAATCACATCCCAATAAATATCCAAGTAAGGATTAAGACTAAAAATGAAAGCGATTGTGTCAGTGAAACAACACCCTGTATATTGATATTCTTAAAAATCTCTGTCGATATTTGAAACTAGCACAAATAGCAAATAATTTTACTATTTTCCGGTTTTTTGGCATGAAAGCACTAAAAATAGGATTTATTGACTTTTAATAGTCACTTATTTCTATATATTTCTAGTTCTGTGTTCATTTTCTAGATCCGTACTTGAACCCAATAAATAAGATATTTTTAGATCCGCCTCGGAGACCTCTATTCACCGTTCAACTTTTTCCATTTTGCAATGAGACACTCTGTATAATATATAATTAATAGGAACAATGATAAATGTTTTCAAAATATCCTTTTTTTTACTTCTGTACACTGGAAGGAAATCTTTAATAACAACGCTGTTTACTTTAACAGCTTCATATTTCGTAAATCGTAAATAAGGTGTCTGTCAAGTCTAATCATCTAAACAGGATGTCCAGGGTTATATAATATAATAATTCCTTTGAAATAGTAAGTAGCTACGATTTAGTTTGTAACAATAAAGAAGATTAAATGAAATACCGGATGTCAACTGATTCTTATGTAGTGACTATATATTGGAATAAATAAAAGGGGCGTATAAATAATTGTAAAAGCATAATTATCGGAAACCTTGAAAGTAATATAGGATATTATGTAAGTTTTTGTAAGCAATAGAAGAAGGTTTTAATACAATGAAAAATATGGATAAAATATTATCATTTTTCTTAATCTCAATATAGAACCTTATTCAATTTAATAAATTGGTTTTGCCAGTGTATAATTACTAAGTTTTTGGCTTATTAGATATTATCCGATCTTATGTAGACGCGACCGTTGGCACGTGCCACTAAGCCAGCCGTGTGCCAATGAAAATCGCTCCTTCAAAGGAAGCCAGTGATAACGGAGAGTGGGGATGTGCCAACCACTGGCATCTCGCGGTTTTAGTTGTGATTCAGACTGCATGCCAGTTGGCAGGTTGGCACGCGCTTTCAAATGGAGTGAACGAAGGGGAATTACATTTATGTAATTTTACTTTTACAAATAATGGAGATACGCGAATTTGTGTGAATGCCTACACATTGTTTCTATGATTCTAAATATTCGTTTTTTTCAATATAACCAGTAATATTCTAATTATATTTAGTTAAGACAATAATCTCGTTTAAAATGTGCCAGCAAATTATAAATACAATTAACCCTTATTATTTTTGGCAAAAGCAGATAAGTAATTATTCAGATTGGGTAGGGGTAGGTGCCTTATTATATTGTTTGGATTTTATCCAAGTTAAACTCAATGATGTTGAATCGTTTATTGTATAAATGAAGGGTTAAACAGGTTTCTACGACTTTTTTAATATAT
>CAJUYH010002131.1:0-42234 GCA_910591685.1 Galerucella tenella | reverse complement strand
AAAAATTTCATGGTGCTCCCTATAAAGGTTTTGCATACTTAATTAGGATTTATTACTCCTCGTACTTTCTGTACAGACTACAACATCTCAACATAAATAAATAGACTACTAACGCTGCTTGGACGCATGCGCACCTCAACTACTAACTCTCGTTCATCTTCGTGTCCGATGCTACCTGAACGGCTAGACGCTAGTATAGTTCCATTGCGTATTTTTCAATCAAAATCGGCAAAGTGGTATAATTTTAAACAGGGAATATTATTTTATGTACTATTTTACATTTTTTCAGGGGTCGCTTCTACGTGGCCTCTTCAATCCTAAACTCATCAATATTTCCGTCTTGATTTTTGGTGCCAGCAAAGATAACCACATTCTCAGCATACTTATCTGATGTATTTATCAATCTACTAGCCCTTTCATCTTCTGTTCAAAACCTATATAACTGGTCTAAAACGCAACCGATATTTAGTTATCTTTATTTGTTTTTGATTTTTAATACCGTAGACTCCGTGGACCAAAACGTTTTAAACAAAAGGCATTGTACCGTTTGGCTCTCGGACCGTTTCGGACCTAAATCAATGAAATGTTCGGTATAATGAAAGGGGTTCAAGCTGTCATCTGTCATGTTCAAAACAAAAGCAGGTTAGATGCCTCTTGACAGCTCCCTATCGACATTCAATTAGCAGACCAGTTTTTGGAAATGGTTGGCATTGTAAAAACGGATTCAAGAGGTAGACCGAAATAAATTAGGGTACAAAATATACTATTGTCATGATTTAGAAGGTATTCGTTTGAAGTGAAACATAAATTTTGGAATTATTTAATGATATTGGTTTATTTTTGAACATAAAGATGACTTTGAGATTAAAATCATATTAATATTTATTGGAATTTGTATTATTAGGCTGCAAAATAACAATAAGATGAAACATTTGTCACAAGAGTTTAATAAATAACTGAAAATTGGAAAAATAATATACATCTAAACAACGTTAACTATAATGTACATTGAAAAAAAATAGACTTAAGTGAATTAGCTTTTCGGAAAGTAAAAGGATGGCAACAGCTCTTTGTTTTGAGATAACAAATGGTTAAGAGACTGTCATAGCTATAATTTCACTAAAATATTTCAGGCTTATTCACTCCCACTTTCTTTTTATTTCTCTTCATTTATTTATTGAGTTGTGCGTTATGCAAACATAAATGTAAATGTACAGGGTGATTCACGCAAGTATGCCATAGTGGGTGTTGTTTTTTTTTAATGAAACACCCTGTATATTTCCATATTTTTGAGATCCTCTTAATGAATCGATTCCAACAAACTAAATAATGTATGGTCAATTATGAATTATACAGGGTGAAATTTTTATTTTTACAGTTATTAAACACATACATAAAATACCTGATGTATTTAATTTTAATACATTAAAATAAATGCTCAAAATGTTCTCCACCTAGTTGTTGGCAATAGCACAGTCTCCTATAGAACTCCTCCTTAACTTTGCTTAAAGTTTGAGGTAAAATATTCCGTATTTCTGTAGTTATCATGTCTTTGAGGTCTACAATGCTAGTTGGTTGTATTGCATATACTTTGTTCTTGAGATAACCCCACAGAAAAAAATCTAACAGCGTAAGGTCTGGCGATCTAGCTGGCCACTCAATAGTAGGTTAGGTTAGGTTTGTGGTGAGTGGGTCTGTAAGGCCCTCCACTGCGACTCACAAGAGTCTATTGTGGCTCACACCTATTCAGATTTCACCAAACAAATTCAGCTTCTTAACAAAGCCGATTATTTTATTTGGTGAATGATATTTCAGGTCCGAGGGCGAGAGAGAGACCCTGCCGAACATCAGATACCTGATTCGAGCCGCGGCGGGGCAGGCACAAATTATATGCTCTGCTGTTTCATCATCTTCCAAACAAAGACGGCAAGTCGGATCTTCCGACAGTCCAAGTTTTAGCATATGATGATTCAGATGACAGTGGCCTGTTAAAAGGCCTGTTAGACAACGTAGGTCATGCCTGCTATGGTCTAACATTTGTTTGGAGACATACTTCGAAGGATGTATAAACCTAACCACTCAATAGTACCTCTTGAATCCATTCATTGGGGAAGATTCCATCTAAATAAGTTCTTACCATTAAAGCATAATGGGGTGTTGCCCCGTCTTGCTGGAACCAAACATTTTCATTCGGTAAAATAGGATCTATTGCGTTGGGATATAAGTTTGCCAACGCAGGAATAACTTCATTTCTAAGCATATTTAAATATTCTCCAGCTATCAAATTTCCATCTATAAATATAGGAGCAATAATATGGTCGCCTATGATATCGGCCCAAACGTTCACCTTTTGAGGGTACTGAGAATGTGTCTCACGCATCCAATTAGGATTCTCTGCTGACCAATATCTACAGTTTTGTCGGTTTACCTCTCCATTCAATGTGAATGTTGATTCGTCAGAAAAGAGAATGGTACCAAGAGCTATCTCATTTCTGTTCAGCTTATTCATCAATGTTTCGCAGAAATCCATTCTACGATCTGGATCGTCTTCTGTTAACTCCTGCACAAAAGTTAATTTGTAGGGATGAAGTTTTTCTTTATGAAGACATCTTAGAACAGTTGTATGACTAATATTATTTTCA
Organism: Galerucella tenella; assembly: GCA_910591685.1. Classification (NCBI taxonomy): domain Eukaryota; kingdom Metazoa; phylum Arthropoda; class Insecta; order Coleoptera; family Chrysomelidae; genus Galerucella; species Galerucella tenella. Next base: position 39,592 of record CAJUYH010002131.1, on the reverse strand, counting down.
TGGGCAATTTGACGTGTACTTGGAGTTGGATTCTCTTCGACACTTAACAAAATATCCACTTTCATATCATCTTCAACGAAGTGTGGTTTTCTTTTCTTTTCAATGATTTGACATGTCCAAATTCTCTGAATTGTGCATGAATTTTAGACACAGTACTTTGTGAAATATTAGGCAATTCGGGATACGTGTGATTAAATAAGTTTGCCACTTCAACTTGACTTGTGCAGTTATCCCCGTACCCGATCATCATTAAAATTTCAATTCGGTGAGTCTTAGTTAAATATTTCACTGTTATGTCGACAAGGAAAGAGTGTTTGACAAAGATTTTACTTTTTCGGTATAAAATGTCAACACATCAACCACTGACAGAATAGAAAACAATCCACATTATTTACCGATTTAAAACAATCCACATTATTCACCGATTTTGTCTAATTATTGGCGTTTTTAGGCAATTTTTAGGTAATTTTGATGATGAGCAGGTTTTGTTTAATATACAAATACGTCTAATAATTAATTAGCTTAGATTCTTGATAAATCCATATTTAGCTAATTAAAAAAAGTACCAATATTTGTGTCATAAATTATTAATTTTAAAATTTCACCCTGTATAATTCATAATTGACCATACATTGTTTAGTTTGTCGGAATCGGTTCATTAAGAGGATTTCAAAAATATGAAAATATACAGGGTGTTTCATAAAAAAAAACACCGACTATGGCATACTTGCGTGAATCACCCTGTACATTTACATTTATGTTAACATAACGCACAACTCAATTCAAAAGTGGACGTGTCTCAGCATTTTTTATAATTCTCTAAAATAGTGACGTAAAGAATTTTATTCCGTAAGTGGTTTCCACACTGTATATTTAACGTTATGTAAATTTATTGACCAATTGAAATTTTTTAAAAATCATATTATTGTCTGTTAAATTTCAGGAGTTCTCTCCAGTACGTTTTAATACACCGAGATACTTGATTTTAGTTTTTGTAGGGAGTCTCCGAACAGTTTTTGATGTGGTTTTTTCTTAGCACCATGTACTTCAGTTTCTATTCCTCGGTCAGTTTTGAATATTTCACTGCGATGCATCCTGACTGAAGATGGTTCGGGGTAAATAAAATGATCAACTATGTAGCCCCCTAGTTTTTTGAAACTAATAACTAATAGAGGCCAAAATGGGAAGCTATATTTTTTAAGAGCTTTCGTAACCCTCCTAATTATGCATTTATTTATTTAACTCTACACATTTTTTACTTTGGTAAAAACGCCTTTATATTTCGATATAAACGTTGACCTGAAAACTCAAATTTCAATGACATTTTTCAAAGCGTTTCCCGAAAAGATAATCTTTCTAGTCGTAAATGCGGGCTTCTATAACCCATAAATAAATTGCAATGCGTGTTTTTTATCTATGCGTTACAATGTCACATTATTACTTGTATAACCCATTCAACTGTGCCGATACATAAACCTAGTACAAGCTGAATGCAGGAAGTGTTTTCATATATTTGTGTAGTCTGTGATCACCTGCCTGCTAGTTGTCGAGTACGACACGGTATTACAGGTTACGCAACACTGATTGAATTATTATTATAAGGTAGCTCGGATTGTCTGCCTACTTATTAATATAAACAAGTTTTGTTGCTGCATTTAATTTGATCTTGCAATGTAAATGTGCAAAGATTATACCCGTTGGTTAATAATTAATTGGTTGTTAAAGGAAGCTATCGATTATCATTTATTCTTAAGATTTTGTTTCTTTTGCTGTCTCCATAATTAATAATAATAAAAAATTACAATAAAACGAATTAAGATTACATAAAATATATAATTTTTAAAAATTTAATAGGTTGTAACTGGTTTTCAGGTAAAACTTTCATGTGGTGAATAAAACATGCGTGCTGCAATAATTGCAAGTGAAACTCACAACAATTCATTTGAATCGCAACTTCTTATTAATATATATATATATATATATATATATATATATATATATATATATATATGGCCCATGACTTATCAATTACATAGGTATACCAATTATATACATTTTTAAATTAAGTTTCTTCATCTTCCTCTATTTTTCTTACCAAGGCTTTCTACCTTTTCCTATCTTCCGCAGCTCTTCTCCAATCCTCTATCCCCTTTTCCTTTATGTCCGCTGCTACCGCCTCCACCCATTTCTTCCTCGGTCTGCCTCTTCGTTTTTTACCTCCTTTTCCTTCAAGGATCGCTTTACTAGTGTGTCTACCTTTAGGCATTCTACATATATGTCCCAACCACCTGGCTCTTTGTGCTTTTATATAATGAATTATATCAGGATATCCATACGATTCCTTTATTTCTTTATTCATTAGCTTCCTCCATGTCCCATAATCCAATCTTTTACCTCCTAGTATCTTCCTCAGTACTTTTCTTTCCCATATTTCAATCTTTGTTTAATTTTTTTTGTTAGAATCCACGAAACGCATCCGTAGAGTGCCGTCGGTCGTATAATCGTTCTATATACTCTTATTTTAGCTTTTTTTGATATTTGTTTTGACTTCAATAGGTTATTTAGTGCTCCAAGTGATCTACTTCCTTTGGATAATCTTTTTTCTATTTCAAGAGTTTCATCACTTTTGTTAGTGATTAGTACTTCTAAATAGTCAAATTTATCCACTTTTTCAAAGGTATATATTCTGTGTCTTGTCCTGAACAAGGTTTCTCTGGTTAACTCATTTGGATCTTGCCTCATTTCCATATACTTCGTCTTCTCTGTATTTATATGCAGCCCGAATGCTCTAGCTGTACCCTACAGTTTTCTGAAGAGCAGTTCCAACTCTTTTTCTGATCTTGCAATCAGCGTGACATCATCTGCATACGCAATTACCTGATGCTTGCAATGAAATATCATTCCTCGACTCTAAATTTGACTTTCCTTCAAGATCCATTCCAATACAAGGTTGAATAAAACTGTGGAGAGGGGGTCTCCTTGCTTCAATCCCTCTTAGTGGTGAAATTTTTTGATACTCTTCCTTCTATTAATTTTTTCATTGCTGTTTGTTCCAAGGTCAACTTTATTAATTTTATTAATTTCTGGGAAACTCCAAGGTTGCGCAGTACTTCATACAACTTCGTTCTAAACACTGCGTCATAGGCCTGACGGAAATCTATAAACAATAAGTGCAATCCCAGGTTTTGTTCGTAGCTGTTGTGCTGTATCATTTTTAGTGTTAATATCTGGTCTGATGATCCTCTTCCTTGTCTAAAACCTCCTTGGTATTCTCCGATTTCTTTGTTGTAAATTGGCTTAAGTCTGTTACGAATAATTCTTGCCAGAACTTTATAAGTCACGTCTAAAAGTGTTATGCCCCTATAGTTTTTACACTGGGTTCTATCCCCTTTTTTGTATATCGGACAGATAATGGCGTTGTTCCATTGTTCAGGTAGCTGTTCTTTTGCCCATACTTTTCTTATTAAACTGCTAATTTGTTGTTGTAATACCGCTCCCCCTTTTTTCAAAACCTCTGCTGTTATTTTCACCACCACTCTTATTATTCTTTAAGTTTTTAATTTCCTCCATTTTTTTGTTTTCGGTAGGTTCTCCTTCTTCTCCGTTTTCCGTGTAGACTACTTCATTTTCAGTTTCTACTTCAGTTTGTTCGTCAATGTCATTTAGTAACTCATTGAAGTGTTCTGCCCATCTGTTCAGCCGTTCTTGTGGATCTCCTATTATTTGTCCTTCCTTACTCCTACAACCTTGGATTTGTTTATACCCCATTTCCTGTGATCGTTTCACGTCCTGGTAGAAGTTTCTTATTTCTTTATTTTTGTAGTGGTCCTCAATAGCTTGTAATTTTTCTCCCATATAATCCCTTTTTTTCTGTCTACACACTTGTTTACTTTTTCTTCTCGCTTCGTCGTATAGTTTCCTATTGGTTTCTGTATTTTGTGTTAAGTTTATCCTAGCTACATTTCTCTGCTCTAATATTCTTTTGACTTCACCATCGAACCAATCATTATTCTAACTTCTTATTTAATTCTTTACTATTTCCCGCGACATACCTATTTCTGTGTGCAATCAGCATGTCAATCCGAAATTCTATAAATGCGACACTTTATCCCATTGCAAAGTCGCCTTAAAAAATGTATCTTAATGCTCGGTCTTGAAACTTGAAGCTGTTGTCACCGTTCCCACCAAAAATGGCGATTTTCTAGAAAATTCGATAACCAATGCGTCCCAAGTAACCAATAAGTTTACATTCCCAATACTCTCCTAACTTTTTCCTTTGCAAGTAGCCGAGCAAGTAACACTCCGCGCAGTATTTACTCTTTAAATATTTCAGTCAGTCCTATACCTTTTGAATATTCAACTCATTTCATATATCCCACAAATGTTTTTAGCATAACTACCCTCAGGATGATCTATTTTAGACGCAATTGACTAAAAGAACTCCCTATACGAACTCTATCACCGTCCCGAAATATAAAATTTAAACCAAATATTTAAGCAATTGAGATAAAATCACTCTAGCTACGTCCACTGTTACTTAAATGTCACCTGGCTTAGATAAAACAATAATGTTAAAAATAGAAAAAGCCGACAGCACTCTCAACACCTTCATCAGTCGCAATTCACACATAATAGTTGGTGTAGCTATAAGGCTTGTTCTCACAAGCATCACAGACAGTCTTTGACAAACCGGATTCGGCGCAAAGACCCAAAAGCGTTCTCGTTAGAACGATTTACGGTCTTTGCGCCGAATCCGGATTGTCAAAGACTGTATGTGATGCTTGTGAGAACAAGCCTATGGAGCAGAGGAGAGGTGGGCTCAATACAGACATGAGGGAGTTCGAAGTGAACCTTGTCTCGGAATATTTGTATGAACGGTAAATAAACTATTTAACTCGATGAACTAGGCGAGAACAATATAGTCTACTATGAATTCCAGGACACACTGGAATAGAAGAAAATGAAATAGCAGATGAACTAGCAAAGAGGGGGACTGAAATACCTTCCTGGGGGCCTGAACCCTTTTGCGGAATCAGCCCCAATGTAATATTGGAAGAAATAGGTAAAGCCGAGAAAAAGAGAAGGTCTGACCATTGGAATGATCTAGTAGAGCTTATACAATCAAAGACTCTTAAGTGACTACAACCTGTTGAGATCAAATGAATGCATAAGTCAAAGTAAAACTGCGCTAAGAGTTTTAACAGGGATCCTAACGGGACATTGTCGCCTGAATGGGCACCTAAAAAGGCTCAAAATAGTGGAGGAAGAAGAATGCAGATTTTGTGGAATGGAAGAAGAAACCTCCATCCACACATTTGCACTGAGATTCAGAGATATTTTTTCCATGCCTGGCATTGTACAATTCTGTAGCATTAATTAGTTACTCCAGAGTTATTTTCAGTTAGACATATTCGCAGAACTCTATATGAAATTGGAAATCGTCACACGTCTTAAACTAATAACGGAAAACAAATGGCGTGTGTCGGTGTCCCTAGGCTATTAATGTCGTGGCAGAAGTGGCAATGACCACGCCACTCCCACGTCACCGCCACGCACGTGTTCTGTGTGAATTGCGCATTGCTGGTGTAACCTAACCACATAAATTCGCAAATTCGCTTTACATACATTTGCTGCTTAAATATCAAATACACTTTAAAACATGTAAAGGCATAACTATATAATTTAATAATTCGATTCAAAGATAACATCTTGTTGTTATATTTCTCCACAACACTTTATATCACAGTATACGCTATTTTTCTTTGATCAATGAAGAACATGTGGTCGCGAAGTATAAATTAAAGGGTTGGAATCTTATTACCACAATTGACGAGGGCATGCTTAGTATGGCTTCTGTACCGCAGAAAAATGACAAGCATCAGATTTCAACACTCTGCTTAATGTATTCTATTAAGTGTTATTTTCATTAGCAGAGAACCTCCCATTTCCGTAACCGGTATGGTCAGATGCTTTGTGATTATCATTTGTTTTACACATACAGGGTAGCTCTGTTAAATCGATGATATTTAGCTATAATAAAATGACCTGTTGATGCATAATTTTTCCAAACAGTGGAAAGTAACATTTGATGAAATTAATTTAATTAAGTTAAAATAATTATAATTTACATAATTATGTATGTTGGATTAATTGAGAAAGGGGATCTCCAAATTCGGAATAAAACTTTTTGTTACTGCTCAACTTTTACTGTCTACAGTGTTATTTATAAGATGCGACCTGTACAAAACTGTCAAACGTTCATAAAAAATAATAACAGATTTGGACACTTTTAATTTTCTTGAACTTGTCCTGGCTTAATAAAAAAATGGATAGTTTTTGAAAGAGTCGAACTCCATTTTTATACCACTATCCAATACTCACAAGTGCTTAGGGCATAGCCAGCAGGATAGGGACACGGGAAATTGATAAGTTAAACCTGAAGTATGGCGGTTCGATTCGCCGCTGTGGTGAAATTTTTCTCATTTTGATTTTAGTTATTTTTCACAATTTTTGTCTAAAAAACATTAAATTTAAAATGAAGGAAAGTTATTTATTTCAAAAATTATGAAAAAAGAACTAAAAACAAAAAGAATAAAGTTTCACCACAGCGGCGAATCGAACCGTCATACTTCAAGTTCAATAATTTCCCGTGTCCCTAACCTGTTGGCTATGCCCTACGCACTTGTAAGTATTCGAAAGTGGTATGTTTTTCAAACATAACTATCCATTTTTTTATTAAACCAGAACAAATTTAAGAAAATTAAAATTGCATTTGAACTTATTGTTCAACTACCTTTCCAAATCTGTTATTATTTTTATGAACGGTATTTGGTAAAAATGTTAACTCGCGTTTGACAGTTTTATGCAGGAATCCCTTTTTCGCATCTTGTAAATAACACAGTGTAGGTATAGGACACCAATAAATTTTGAAGTATATTTATATAATATGCGTATTTAGATGTACGCTGCAAACTGCACCATCCTATCCTCTCATTTTCACACCAAGAACCAACTCTTAGGGCACACACTTTATTGTCTTTTGGTGTGCGTGTTCTTCGCAAATCGCTAGTGAATTTTACTCTCATTTGACTTTCGAGAACACTAACAATTAAATTCACATGCTTCAAGTTTGACAATTCAACCTTAATATCTTTCCATGGTAAATTTTATTACGAATTTCAAAGCACCATTTATTTATGAATAAAATTTTTCGCGATTTTTTCAAAAATAGTGTTTTCACCTCGTAGGAAAAGCCACATTTCTGTACTTACGCCTCGACTTAGCAACCTTCCAGGAATGTGAGACTTTTCCTACTCGATAAGCAATGTACTATTTCTGGAATAAAAAAGCGATATTGAATTGTGAATGCAACCAACCAACACAGGTGGTCTTCACGCTGAAAACTCACAAGTCATCTACACATAGATTCAAAAGTTTTGCATTACTTTCTTCGGATGCGAAGGAATTTTTTTGCGCTAACCATTTTTTGTTGGCTTGTTTATCAATGTTTACCATTTCAATATGTTGCATATTTTTTGCAATATACAGATGTTAACAGTTTTTTTTGTAAGATAACACTTTTAGTGCGATCATTTTAACATTCAATGCATTTGATTTTTACGATTTTAAGTGCAAACATGAATCGTCAAGTCATAAGTGAGATTGACCGTGCAAGAATAGTGGCTTTAGTTGAAGAAGGTCATTCTCAAAGGTTCGTGGCAAACAGAGTTGGCGTTTGGCAAAGTGATGTGTCTCGTGTATGGAACCGGTATCTCCAGACCAATTCTCTTCGTGATAGACCTAGAAGCGGTAGAAGGCGTGTTACTAATCAGCGGCAGAACCGCTATATATCCACTTAACTATCCGAAGAAACCCGACCATGGCAATACCAGCACTCCAAAGAGATAAAAGACATGCGTTGGGAGTTCAAGTATCGATCTCGACATTACGAAGACGAATACTTGCGACAGGTTTGAGGTGTCGCCCAGACTTCAACCTGAGCACAGAGTTCGCCGACTACAGTGGGCTCTAGAACACGCAGCTTTGCATGAAGAATTTTGGAATTCGGTGTCTTTTTCCGACGAGACAAGGATTTGTTTGGTACAAGATAGCCATCGAATACGTGTGTGGCGGGATCCAACGAGAGTTGCTCAGCTTGCCCATGCTCGCCCCGTGCCGCCCTTCAGAGGAGGAAGTGCTATGTTTTGGGCTGGTATCATGTTAAATTATCTCACAGAATTAATTCATGTGGAGGGAACGATAACTGGTGATAGGTATCTCAGAGAGATTCTACATCCTCACGTGAGACTATGGCGCGCAGCTGTTGGCAATTCCTTCGTTTTTATGGACGATAACGCCCGACCTCATCGGACCAGAGCTGTAAATGATTATCTTCTGTATGTTCCTTGTGGTATATTATTCATTCTTTTTTATATTTTCTTGGGAAATTAAACCACAATATTTTTGAATTCTTTATTTCAACGTTTCGGTAGCGTTCCAGCTACCGTTGTCAAGAAAAAATAAGTAAAAATTAATTTTTTTATCCCTAACTGACACAACAGAAAAAATTAATTTTTACTTATTTTTTCTTGACAACGGTAGCTGGAACGCTACCGAAACGTTGAAATAAAGAATTCAAAAATATTGTGGTTTAATTTTCCAAGAAAATATAAAAAAAGACTGTAAATGAGTATCTTAAAACTGAAGGGATCAATCGTTTGAACTAGCCTGCCCTATCTCCTGACATGAATCCCATAGAACATGCTTGCCAGGGCAGTGGCAGCACGCAGAAATCCACCCAGGAGTGTACAAGAACTTGTTCATGCGGCCCAAGAAGAATGGCGAAATATTCCTCAACAGAATATCAATAATTTGGTAAACAGCATGGGCAGGCGACTTCAAGCTTGCCTAAATTCTATTTGTATTTAATTAATTTAATTTCTAAGAATACTTTTTATGTTTAAAGCAAGTTTATTATTGGATAATCAACTTTTTGACAAATATACGCGTTTTTTTTAATTGAAACTAATTATTTGATTAATCTCTGATCCATTTATAATGAACACATTTTTTTTTTCGGAGATTTAGGGTGATGCAAAACTTTTGAATCTATGTGTATAATTTTAAAACACCACATTATCACATATCATATAGAGATATGAGAAACTTAACTTAGTTTATATCAGATACACCCTGTATTATCTTTTTTGTTCTTGTTATCTTCTAAGTAACTGACGAGGCACGTTTTGTTATAATCTCACGAATATCTTAATGACACTAGTTGGATATGCAGGAACTTTTGTTTTCATTTTGTTTTTTTTGTCTTGTTACAGTATTAAATGAGCCTCGGGATTTGTCGTGTACAAAGGTTAAGATAGTGTCGCTGAACTTTTATCCAAATTGGGAAAATGTATTATTTTAATTGAAAATCCATTAAAACCGAAAGTCTCATATACTGACCTTTGATTAGCAAAAGTTTGTTCTCACTTTTACTTACCACTAAATGTCATACCAAAAGCAGGCATTTATTAGTAGAAAAAATTTTCCTTAATAGGAATTGGTATTTTTATGGTCAAATATGTTCCCACATATCCTGTAGTTGGAATATCGAATATCCCTGTGCCAATTGTTCTTAGTTAACCCCTAAGCCCATTGAATGGACAAACAAGTTTGATTGACTCTATTAACCATTGAAACAATGAACTATGAAGTCATCCTATTTTAAGTTCCAGGATCCACGGGAATAGAGGAAAACGAAACAGCAGATAAACTTACAAAGAGAGGAACTTAAACATTATTTTAGGAACCGAAACGCTTTCGCGGAATCGGTACCAATCAAAGATATCCCTGATATAATATGACCATAAGCCAGAGTGGCAAGTTTGACAGACATCTTAAGAAGACAGTGTCTCCTGAATGGAGAGCTCAAACTAGAGGATAGGGAAGAATGTACGTTCTGTAGAAAATAAGTAAAAACTTCCATTCACGTACTCGCAAGACTACTAAATAGAAGAGGAAGCTTTAGGATAGCCTAAAATTTCTCAAAAAAAATAAGAAAGTGTTGATCTCTGACAATGAATGTACAATTAGAGCTGGTACTTTATTGAATATATGATTAATTTTTCTAAAATTTTGATTTATATTGTCTTTACGATTCATGATTATATGGATTTTAATTCGCATAGGAGCAGATTTGACAGCGTCTCCTGTTTAAGGGTAGCTAATTACGCCAATAACCGCGAGATCCAGGGACGTATATAAGGGGGGGGGTTGGGGGTTCAAACCCTCCCCATAGAAAATACAATAAAGGTACAATAATTTTTTATTAGCATACTGCCGCAATATGAGTATTCATCGGGATGTGGCAATAGAAATAGATTCCTCAACAATTGTGAATAATTTAGCTGAAGAGGTTAAATTACTTAAATTTATTTTTGTGAGATCCATTTTCTGTTTTAATAGAAGCTTCAATTTTCAATCATCTATCACTTTTTAAAATAGGTGCTCCCAAATTAATATACAGGTAACATCTAGGCTGGTATGGAAATGCGGCGAAGAACTTAGACGACTGGCGACTCGGAACAGTGTAACACTGGAGTGGGTCCTAGGTCACAAAGGAATCGTTGGCAATGAAAAAGCTGACGAGCTTGCAAGAGCAGGATCGTCAACACTGATGAATGGACCCGAACCATCTGTGGGCATCCCCAGATGCTCCACTAGGTCATGGTTAAAAGGGTGGGTAAAAGCAATCCATAAAACTCTGGAAGAATACGCCCAGGCAAACACATGGGAAGAAATTTATGAAAGATCCATCAGAAAAAGTAGCAAAAGAACTGCTCTCAATGAGCAGGAACAAACTACGCACCATAACGGGGCTTCTTACGGGACACTTTCTCACAAAGGAGCACCTGAACAAAATAGAGCTGTATAACAGAGACCTCACATGCAGGAGATGCAAAAAGGACACTGCAACAGCTCTGCACATATTATGCAATTGTGAGACACTGGATCACAGGAGGCATAAACTCAATGGAAGACCCCAAATGACTTCAGAAGACTTCTACAACCAACCAGTAAAGAACCTGTATGAGCTAATACAGGGATCGGATTGGCTGAATAGGCTGTAGTCAGAATGTTAGGAGAATCCACAATAAGCCCAAGAGATTGAGGTGGTGCGGCGAAGGGACGGCTCCATTAAAAAAATATATATACATGGTTATAACCATTTCAGCAGTAGGGGGCAAAACGAAAAACGATGTTTAAAAATACTGTTAGATGTAGCCAAGTCAAACAAATAAAAAAAAACTTAACATTATTTCTTGAACTTGAAAAATTGCTTTAGGTCGTGGCACTCGATTTTTTTTTGCCTTAGGCGGCGCCTTCAATAAAGCTTTCCCCTTTTAAACCTATCAGATGAAAAAAACCAAATCCCTCCCCATGTAAAAGCTATCGCTACGTGACTGGCGAGATCCTATTGGTTATGTAGATTAATCACAGATATTCTACATCACTTAACCCGGACAATTGCGGCTGCTGATTGAATTTGAGTGAATATTAAGTGTATACGTTTACATAATATTGTAAGGATCGTAAAGGGTAATCGAAAAGACATTATTTTCCCTAAAACCTTGGAAAACCATTAAAAATACCAGTACACTGCATTTAGTACTTTCAAGTACAACATACTTTGCCTTATGACTAGTTCCTGCTGAAAGACACTTTCAATCTTAAGCATCGTTATTTTTGTGTTGTAGTTGTTTGATTTAAATTTTTGTATTTTATTTTTACAGGTTCCTAGTGAAAGTAGTGTAGGCAACACAAGCAGCACGACGTCGTCAGAAGTATCTAGACCTGTGTCTCTAACCAGTTTAGGCTCCTGCTCTTCTAGTGGAAGCAGCGGCCATCATCAACCCGGTTCGGCGTATTTAGCATCAGCCGAAAGCTTAGACAGTGATCCAGAGCCATCAGGAAGTCAAGGTAACATAAAATATTTGTATTCACTTGGTAATGGTATGCAAGTTTTTTTGTACCTACATGTAGATGAAGTTAGTTCGCAAATTTTGAACACGGTTTTGTATTTAGTAAGAAAGCCCACTCTGGTTTTGAAGGCAACGAGATGGCGGATGCACTGGCTGCGGAAGGGGCGGCAGCTCCTTTCTGCGGCCCGGGCCCGACCCTGGGCCTAACAAAACAAAGGAGACGAAGAAGTGGCTGAGGAATCAGCACCTCGCTCATTGGAATGCTCTGCAGGGTCCTAGACAATCCAAACTTCTACTGAAGGGATGGACTGATGGACACGCCAGGGCAGCCACTGAACTACCAAGGAGTAGGCTAAGGAAGATAGCAGGATTCCTAACAGGGCACTGCTGTATGAGGAAGCACCTCTACAATCTAGGAGTAGAGGAAAGTTCCCTATGTAGGGGTTGCGGCATGACTGATGAAACGTCAGTTCATGTTCTCTTAGATTGTCCACATTGGGCTGTATTACGCAGGTGAATCTTCGGAGTCACTGTCATGGCTCCTGGAGACACAAGCAGGCATCCACTGAAAAAGGTTGTGGCCTTTATTGAAGGGCTCGGCTTCATGGATGACTAGGTAGCAGGATTGGCACAATGGGCCCGCCAGTGGCCTCAGTGTCGGAACCTTGGCTTGAGTTGTCCAGGACAAGGCTCGCCTGTACATTTAGTAGTAGTAGTAGTAAGAAAGCATTGTCGTAACCGGCTGATCAACTAAAACGTGTTGGATTGAATTTTTACCAATATATATATCGCAGAATAAGTAATATTTTTCAAAAACAGTAACCGTTCACCTAAGAAGCAGCAACTACTTCCCGGGATATAGGTCCCCGACAGCTATTGAATAATACTTCCATGTCAAAGGAGGAAAGTTAATACCAACCATTCTGGTTTGTAATTAGAAGGGTCAACATAGCAGGTAGACCAAAACTGTAATATTACTATTTGGAATTTTTTCCATTTACCAAATTTGTAAGGAAATTGAAAGTACGCCTCTGTACATGTATAGTATAATATTGGGATGACCTTGAAGATCTATTCTATCTTCTTTCTACTACTTAGTTCTTCAGGAAAGTCTCTGATATTAGTTGCTATTAAGTCCTATTTCCTGGAGGAATTTTGGGATACCTGCAGGCTTCAAGCTCCACTAGTTTGAGCTTTTTAAGGTGACTATTCAGGAGGCAGTGACCTACTCATGCTCATAAAAGAAACGTATCAGAAGATATAACCGACGATTGTTAATATTCGGACCCCCAGGAGAAGTCACTTTATCATTAACGTCAATCCTTATAAAATAATGCATATCTTCAATCAAAAGTTTTAATGATATTACGAAATTGCTTATCACTGATGTCTTAACACTTCTTCCGACAAAAGCACGCCATTACACGTTAGTTTGAGATGCCATTCACACAGAGATCTTATCCAATTTAGTTTGTGTAAGTCAGCGTATACTTTTTATTTTGTTGGCAAATATATCTCAGCTGGCGAACAAACCTATTTTCGTTCACTTTTCTTGTGGTCCCTCCGGGGTATACACATGCATTTCATGCAGTATGTATTATTATTCATGGGCGTATCAGTATTTTTTTAAACCAGTCTAATATTGATCGAGTACTGATATTTTATAGCTTATTAACAAAGCCGGGAAAGCATTGGTGTGGTTCAGTTATATTTATATTCATTGATAAAGATAAAAATGAACGAGAACGAATAATTATGTTAAATATTATAAGTACTATTTTACAATAATTGCTGCTTCTATTGGACTTCAGTTCTCAAAGCAATAAACTTTGGAATGCTTTTACAAATTTCCGTATAATTTTACTCTTTTTTATACAATATTTCACCAAAAACTACAACATAACTAAACATACATTCAACCAATCAAATCAATAATTTTTGACGTTTTTATACGCCGTTATCAAAATAAAAATAACGAATTTAACTTCCATTAACATAATTAGCTGAATGGCCATTTTTCAACAAAAATATCACTTATAGATATCCCTATTTTAATTAAACAAGAAACAACATTGTCAACTCTAAAGAGGAAATCAATTTTATAACAGGAAATTAACTAAACTAACAGAAAATTGCGGTGTGCAAATGAGTTTGAGCGAGCTGGGGTATTATTCGTTATGAACTGTTAGGTTAGGTTAGGTTTGTGGTGAGTGGGTCTATAAGGCCCTCCACTGCGACTCACAAGAGTCTATTGTGGCTCACACCTATTCAGATTTCACCAAACAAATTCAGCTTTTTAACAAAGCCGATTATTTTATTTGGTGAATGATATTTCAGGTCCGAGGGCGAGAGAGAGACCCTGCCAAACATCAGATACCTGATTCGAGCCGCGGCGGGGCAGGCACAAATTATATGCTCTGCTGTTTCATCATATTCCAAACAAAGACGGCAAGTCGGATCTTCCGACAGTCCAAGTTTTAGCATATGATGATTCAGATGACAGTGGCCTGTTAAAAGGCCTGTTAGACAACGTAGGTCATGCCTGCTATGGTCTAACATTTGTTTGGAGACATACTTCGAAGGATGTATAAAAGCCTTTGAATGAACCAATCCTGGTAAATTATGCCAGAAGTCTAAAGCTCTTCTTGCTGTCCAGGTATTTAGTGTTTGTTTGGCAAAACTTATTGCGATGCCAATTGTGGGTTCTGGTCCGATAGAAACACGTGCGGCACCCTCCCTTGCAAGAAAGTCTGCCTTCTCGTTTCCTTCCATGCCAGAATGGCCAGGGATACAGACCAGCAATACTTTATTGAGTTCTTTATTGAGGAGAGTCTTTTTTGGCAGTCTAAAACCAATTTCGACGTTACACGGCAAGAGCTAAGTGCTTTTAAAGCCGCTTGGCTGTCCGAGAAAATTTTTATTGTTCTATGTATGAGATTGGCTTGCTCCACTCTCTCCACATATGAAACAATGGCGTAAATTTCCGCCTGAAATACGGTTGCATAGGATCCTAGAGAGATTGAAATTTCTGTCCTAGGTCTGCGCCCGTATACACCTGCACCAGAGCCTGAGGGTGTTTTTGAGCCGTCTGTGTACCAACAGCTGTCTGCTCTTAATAGTTCATCCTTACGGAGGACCCATTCATCTCTATTTGGAATTAGGACGGTGTAAGGCAGGTCGTAGTTTACTGTTGGAGGCATTATGTCAGAGGTCATTCCCAGAATACTGTGACTTTCACTGTCCGCTAGTATTCTGCTCCGTTCTGCATAAGCCTGATTTGTGCATTTAGAAATATGTACAATTCTGTATGCTGTCCATCTAGCCTCTCTTTCCAAAAATATATGGAGAGGAGGTAGGTCCAGAAGGATTTCCATGGCTGCTGACGGTGTGGAGCTGATAGCACCAGTGATTGCCAGACAAGCCTGTCTCTGTAAACCAGAGAGCTTTGCTTGGGCCGTTCGCTGTAAAGCTTTTGGCCACCAGGCAATAGCTCCATATGTGATCATTGGTCTAACAATCATCACATATATCCAATAGATTTGTTTGGGTCCCAAGCCCCAAGATTTTCCACAGATCCTGCGACATGTCCACAAAGATAGTCTGGCCTTATGGATAACTTTTTCCAAGTGAGCGTTCCAAGTAAGTTTCTTATCTAGGATAATCCCCAAATATTTTACTTCCGCTGCAAATGGAATAACCTCACCATTGTAGGAAAGTGGTGGAAGATCCTCCAACTTCCTTTTTCTAGTGAAGGGAACTATTACAGTTTTGCCAGGGTTAACAGACATCTGTTCCCTCTGACACCAACTGTGGACATCGTCCAACGTCTTTTGGAGGGTATTATATGCTGCCCTTCCTGACTTGGTCCTTGTCAAGATGACAAGGTCGTCTGCATACGCTTGCAGTTCTACCCCTTCTCTTTCGAGATAGCTAAGCAAGTTATCCATTAAGATAGACCACAGTAGGGGAGATAGTACTCCGCCTTGTGGGCATCCCCTGGAAACCTTAAAGCTGATGGTCTCGTTCTGAAGGGATGTAGTGGCTGTCCTATTTGTGAGCATGGCATATATCCAACCAGTAATGGTTGGTTTGATGCCCTTTTCAGTCAAAGCTGAACTGTAGTCAAAAGTCCTAAAGAGCTCAGATTAGCATTACTAATCTACAATTTTTATTCAATTCTTTTTGTTCATTAACTTTATCAATATTCAATTACAGTTCCCCCTAAATCCTTCCTCTATGTAGAAGGATACTTTTCCCCACTGTTTTCCGCATCTCGATTTCCTCTCAAGGCGTATCAGAACATTCTGGGGAATACGACCTGAGATGGTTCACTACCTTTAACAACCTTTGTTTAATAAATGATGTAGGTATTCCCATTGTTTATTAATCAAATACCTTTTAAGAACGCTACGGAATTAGGAAAACTGCCCCAATGCCCCTCTTCTGCTTTGCTCTGGATACACCGATGTGCAAAAGTTAAAAGTTGAGAGAGAATAACATGACCAGAACAGTGCCCCTATGGACATATTTCGAATATTCTAATTTAGATGATATATACCATAAAATACTTCAACCTAGAATTGTAACTCCTATGTTGTCAGCAGTGACTACTGTTTTAACTGCCATCTGAATTTTGGCCGCAGGAACCATAAAATTCAGCGGGAATTTTAAATATCAAGTTGATGGAGAATTTCATCTTCTAAAAAAATAAATCGACTGTTCACCTAAAGAACACAAAATTCAGCTGCTTATAAAAATATATAAATTATAACTGATAATATTTCGCCAAATCTTGCATCAGAGATGAAAATAAGAGAATATTTGGCAAATTCTTGTTGATGCAAGATTTGGTGAAATACTATCAGTTATAGTTTATGTTTTCATAAACGCTGCATTCTGTGTTCTTCTGGTAAAAAGTCAATTTATTTCTAAAAAACTTGTGCAGCAGAGTAAGAGTTAAAGCAACATAATGCAACAGTTTTGTAGAATATAAAGTTTGCAATATATAATTTGTATGTCTAGGAAAAAGTATATGGTGAACGACGAATACTTTAAATAAAAAGACTTTGGGGAATTAAATATTTATTTAGTGATAATAACAACATTTTCAACACACATACCTATACCAATATTCTGCTATGTTCATTCCTAAAATATAAGTATTTTGTGTTATTTTTTTCATCCATGTGGTCTGGCATCTAGTTCTTAACAATTCAACAAGGAGGGTCACCTATGAAGTACCTATACTAATTTCTATAGTGTCTTCTCCTTTGAAAGCGTTTTTTTAGAACAAAATTTGATATAGCTTCTTTCATTATTGAATCAACAAGTGTTAAATCCTTGTGAGTATTCATGAATTTTGGAAATTTCATATAATCTCCTCTTGAAATAGTATTAGGTAACTTTTTTACACCATAAAAGGAGAATCCTAATTATTAATTAACCTATAGACTTGCACCTAATATTAAATTTAGGTAATTACCTGGAATGAATAAAGTGAGAACAGCTTTTCTTTTCAGCCTCTTTTTCCTGGTACTTTACAGTCATCACTAAAATGTCTAACACAAACACGGGAATTTTGGTATATTTGTTTTGGAGGCATGCAGTGTAACTTCACATTATTAATATTTCTCAGCCAGGAGTCAAATACTTCAGGTTCACGTTTTGGAAACCGATGTTAAGCACTCGTTTTGTCTCAGCAAAACGGAACACAACAAAGTTTTTCACGTGGTTTGTTTATTTTTCCTTCCATTTTGACATCTTGACATTACGATTGTTGATGATCAGTGCCCTCTGCAGTTTGGCCGCATCGTAACTTAAAACATTCTCTCCAATCCCAGTTACAATTCTAGGTTGAAGTATTTTATGATGTATACTGGAATCTTTGAGATGTAGAGAGAACAAAAGCAATGACGACCCCCTTTATGTACGCCTTTGAAGTGTATCTCACATCTAACCTTGTGACTGCGCAACTATTTTCAATCACTGTAAGCATGCAAATCTTTAATCTAACATCGTTTTGCGACTCGCGTTGTCTGTGAGTATAGGAAACCTTTTTGACCCGAAAAAAAAAATGTTTGCCCGTTGGAAATGAAAAAGCTATTGGATACTTTCACTCAGGTCAATTTGTACGCAATTTTTTTAGCACACAATGTAGTTTCAGCTTCAGTTTCACTCGTTTATATATATAGTGACTATGTACCCCAAGAGGGGTTTAGTCGCCGGAGCGGCTTTTTAGATCCAGATTTTTTGGGGTGGGATCGGGCCCCCTTTTCCAAGTTTTCAAATCAGTTTAATTAAGTTCCTCCACTGTTTCCTGTCGGTTGTTTTCGCCTTCTAGTTTCGGATACCTAGACAGTTTATGTCATCTTCAACCTCCTGTAGTCACGTTGATTTTGGCCTCCCTCTTTTTCTTCTGCCACTTGGCCTCCACTCAGTCATCGCATAAACTGTGCTGTTTGGGCCTGCTCTCCACACATGTCCCAACCATTTTAACCTTTGCTCTTTTATTACACTTATAATGTCCCTCTGGATGTCTTTTTTCAGATTAATTTTCTCAGTTTTTAGTTTAACTCCATAGTTTGAAGTGCTCTCATTAGTTGTTGTCTATTTATTGAATCAAAGGCTTGTTCAAAATCAATAAATAGCATCTCTGTTCCGATTTGATGTTCGTGAGTTTTTTCCAATATTTGCTTCAGGATATGAACTGCGTCTATGGTTGATTTGCCTTTATTAAATCCGTATTGATATTGTCCTAATATTGTGCCTATACTGCTTGCCAGTCTCTTTTGGATGAGTGTAGACAGTATTTTATAGGTCGTGTTGAGTAGCGTAATTCCTCTATAACATTTCTATAGTTAGTGCAATTTCGTTGATCCCCTTTTTTATGTATTGTTATCATTTGACCTGATCTCCACTCTTCCGGCATCTTTTCATCCCTCCATATACACCTTACTAATTCGTATATCTGTTCTGTCAGTTTTTCTCCTCCATGTTTAATTAATTCAATATTTATTCCGTCGCTTCCTGGTGCTTTCCCGTTTTTGCTTTTACTAATGATTTCTTTTATTTCTTCTAGCGTTGGTTCTGGTATTTCCTCTATTTCTAATTCTTCGTCTTCCGAAAATTCTTCCAATATTTCCGTCTCTGTTAAGACGTTTTTAAAATGTTCCAACCATGTTGTTTAATATTCTATTTCGTCTTCTACAACTTTACCATTTCTGTCTTTTATTCCAATTTGTTTGGGCTTGAATACTCTATTTTGCTCTTTAATTTTTTGGTAGAATAATTTTGAGTTCTTATTATTATTTTCGGCATCTATTTTCCCTAGTATGCTATCCACCCATTCCCTTTTAATTTTCCTTAATACTGCATTTTTTGCTTGTTTTCTTATCTTTTCATATTCATTCTTATTTTCGTCTTTATTCGTTTTAAGCCATTGGCTCCAAGCATCCCTTTTTGTTTCCACTATTTTTCTGCACTTCTCATTATACCAACCTTTTTTTGGAATGTTCTTTTTAAAGCCTATTTTTTCTTTTGCCGCTGTTTTAATACATTCTTAAATTTTTTTCCATTTACCTTGAACTTCATCGATTGGTTTTTTTTTCCTTTATCATCCAGTAATTTTTCTATGCGCTTTCCATATTCTACTCTAATTTTTATATCTTCTAATTTTTGTATATGCCATTTATTGATTAGATTTCACTCGTTTGTAGTTGCCAAATTTCATACTCGTCATGTGAATAGTTTTTCGAGATATTGGACTGTCAAAATGTCGTGGGACATCCTTTATAAACTAAAATTAAATTGAAATATCAACATTAGGTTTACGATGTTATATTTTGGACATCTCGCTAAATTTATGTACGTAACGTTATATGTTTTGATAGCGGAAATATAGTATTACTCTAAACATCATGTTACTTCTATTACGACATAAAAATTACTTACATTTTCGGACGAAATTAAATTTTAAGAAAACAACTACATTTCTCGGTTGTTAAGAAAAAGTGATAATTTACTTTATTGGTTTCTTACTTCCTGTCCACAAAGAATAACATTAAATCGTTGACACTATTCATTATATTACAGTACTATGAATAATTTATGATTCAAATAAACTTTACTTGGAAAAAAAATTAATTTTCTAAATATTATCAGGAATGAATGATGAAAGTGACAAAAACAGTGATTCTCTGTTTCTACTGCTCGAAAATATAAAATGATGAAATCAGAATTCTTTTAAATAGAATATATCGGCTGTCCGTTACTATTGTGTGTTGTAATACAGGATGCAGACAGGCTCCGTTGTTTTTAATTCTCTACGTTGAAAAAACATACATTTTCATTGGAAATAATCAGAACTCTAGACACATAAATACAGTGTGTGGCAATTTTAAAACTTACAGTGGACTATGTCTCGTGAATGACATGTTAATCCCAAAACGGTTTCTGAATGGAATCTTCAGTACGGGATCTCTTAGAACTGATCTCTTAGATCTGACGGAGAACATATACCTTGTACTGATGAGGCCCAAATACGCCGAAACTGGTTATGCTGTCCCTTCTAATTGAGAACCAGAATTATTGATTTAAATATCTTGTAGGTATTCCAACCCTGTTTCACTTTGAAGTGTAATTCAATAGCCGTCGGTGCCTATAGCCCAGGAAATAGTTGTAGCTTCTTTGTTAAACGGTCACTGTTTTTAAGAAATATTTTTCATAACTTATAAAGCGTTAGAATAATTTTAATTATTCTGCGATAAATATATTCATAATAATTAAACTGCTTTTGCCAAAAATTGTAATCCTATAATTTTGTTTCAATTTATACAATTCTTTCCAGGATCAGCAGATAGTGGTATTGCTGAACAAGAACAACCGGCTATAAGTCCTGAATCCAGAGTACTTCAAGAGGTTTTGGAGACTGAAACGGTTTATGTAGAGGACTTGAATGAAGTCATAAGGGTAAGTTCAGAATACAAGGCAAATTTTTCTACCTAAATTTCCAATGTTTTTTTTTACAACCAATTGGTATTAATTGATTGGTTTGAAGGCTTCGAGACTTCGGCACCTTAGTCTTTAGGATATTTGTGCTCTTGACTGTACTGTTAATGTGAAGAAACCAGTAGCCCTTGTCAGGCTGAACAATCTTCTCACTAGGTCCTTCTTGGGGAAATTCTCCTTTGTCTTGTTCCTTTTTCAGTTGTATATCCATCTGTTCCAACGTTCCTTACTGCTTCTGCTGTTATAGATTGTTTTCTTTAATTTTGGCGAACAAGAAGAGGAATTTTTCCGAATTAGATTATCAGTCGATGGTGTTAGTAACCTCTGGTGTTCGTTCAAAATATTTTCATTGAGATAGTCGTGTAGGTTAGGTGTTATCGATTCACCTAGACGATGAAATAAAACAAATTAATTTGTTTAAACATTCATTATATTATTTGAACTAATATAAGTTCAATACATATTCGTGACGGTTTGAGAAAGCTACTGTGTTAGCGAAACGCGTTACGATTCACCTAGACATTTTTTATTAAAGAATTGTTTATTTATGCGCAATGTGAGAAAATTATTTAAGTACAAAAATTTATGCAGTTTAGATAGACTTCTAGACAAATTACTTACCTAGACGGGCGGTAGTTTGCTTTCTTTGGGAAAATGTCTTAGCTACTTGATCACCAATATATGAATTCGCTGCTCCAGTATCTAACAATGCTTGAAATTAGTGATTTCCTATTTTGACGTTTATGTGCGGTCGGGGATCGTTCATTTCTGTCGGCGACGATTCGGTATGAGAGGCAAAGATTTGCGGAAGCTGTTTCGGCCTCTCCTCGGTACAGCTTCGGATTAGTTTTCCTGCCTCGGAACAATCTCGGGAGAACACTCCCTCCTTACGGCAACGAGAACAAAATATCTTTGGCGGATTTTGGCAATCATTTCGGTAGTGTCCAGACTCTCCACAACGGAAACAGATGGGTGGACGGGAAGATGATCCAGACGGTTGATGAGTATTATTCGGAGGCGGACGGCGAGGAGTGTTCGGTGATGGTTGGCTGGAATCGGCGTCGGGCTCTCTGGATGGACCAGGAGTCGTGTTGTGCGAAGGTCCGTATCTCGGCGTATTTATTGGCTGTGGACGGGGATTTGGTCCACGGTTCGGTCCACCGTGGCTGGGTACGTATTGGAGTTCCTTCCTGAGAAGCTCATATTCCCTCACCACTTGGCAAAATGAGGAAAAATTATCAAAGTCCCCTTTTCGAATCTGTAAACGGTATTCGGGCAACAGGTTGCGACAAATTACCAGAATAATAGCGCAACTTAGAACGTGTAGTAAAACATTTTTAAAATTGTCTTTTTAAGGAAATTTTTATATAATCAGCAGCACTGATAATTGCACTGTCTGTAATATGGATTCCCTGGAGTCATTACATCATATGCTTTTTGAATGTCCAATTTACGGCCCTCTAAGAAAAAATAGTTTTTTTCACAATGTTCATAATATTGATGACCTAGTACACTATCTTAATACTAATAATACACAAAATGGATTTTTTAAACTTACTGAATTAGCCCATAGCATTATTAGTATCATAAAGCTGCGAGGATTTGCACATGGTGAATGATTGACATTACCATCAAGTACGCAGATATTTTATACTTTTATTTTTCTATTAACTATGTCTATGTCGTAAAGTATCTCTAATTATGTTAATTCCTCACTTGATATTTTGTACCGAACCCTTGTGAAAAGATTTATCTTAGACACAATAAAACTATCTATCTTATTAAAGATTGGTGATATCTCCTTTAGTTTTGGCGACTGTTAAAATTGGTTGTATCCTCAGGTTTTTATTCTGTAAGAATTTTGGACTTTCTAGTTTTATAGGCATTAAATGTTTGCTAAATTCAATCAAACTCTGGTTGTATTAATTTTTCATCTTTTTTTTTAAGTTGAAGGAAGTGAACTTAACAATTGCTCTATTAAATAATTTATTACAATTCAGCAAATAAGCAATTTGCAAATTATAATTTCTAAATCGCCTACACCTACCAGATGGTTAAACTCATCTGAATTGTTATTTTTAAAAACATGACATCGCATAAGACGTTTTTTTTGTTTTTAGGTAAAAATTACGTATAATATTGTTTCATTAAAACTGGATGACATTAAAGTTTTACTCTTTTAAAATATTTTATTCTGAATTTGTGTGGTAGTTTAGGGAAAGTATACCAACTTGAGTCCCGTTATTCAACCAAAAAATGTTATTAGTGTTTTTAAAAACAATACATAAAACAAACGTTTAAGTCAACAAATGAAAAATTCAATTCAATTCATTCAAAATCAAATTAAACGATACCACACTTGTCATCATTGTATTGTGCTGTAATGATAATAGCAGCTATTTATTTTTATTAAATTTATTAAAGCAATATTTTGCACTCCAAAATTTAGGTGGCTGTGAAACAATAGTATCAACAACATAGGTTGTCATTCATTATTGTTAGGTGAATTTTATTCAAGAACTGTCATTATTAGTCATATTTTTGTGAAGACACTGTAATAATAAGTAAATAATGCCTTCAATATTTACTTACGATGAATATGTTGACATGCTACTTATGGAGAATGTGGAAAAAACAAAACTCATGCTCAAGGTTTGTACAGACATTGTTTTCCTCATAGAATAACTCCAAGCAAAAATACTTTGCCTATGTCGAACGGAAGCTAAGAACTGGTTCTTTTCCAAGCGGTAAAAATCAAGTTCCTCGTCAAAACAGACAGATGACAATGTGATAAATATTTTGGCTTATCTTCAGGTAAACCCACACACCTCAATACGATATCTTGAACAAAAATTACAAATAAGTAGAAGCTCAATACAAAGAGAATTAAAAAATCACAAATACCATCCTTATGAAATACATTTAACACAAGGTTTAGTTCCTGCAGATCCGGAAAGGAGAATAAATTTTATTGCTGAAATGTTAGGACACATTAATGATGACCCTTCTTTTTTAGAAAAAATATTATGGAGTGATGGAAGTAGATTTCATAACAATGGTATTGTTAATCGCCATAATTGTCATTATTGGTCGCAGGAAAATCCAAAGTGGATGCGCGAAACCAATTTTCAAACAATATGGGGAATCAATATTTGGTGCGGTTTATTTAACGGTCGGTTGATTGGTCCCTATTTTTATGAAGGAACATTAACGGGACAAAAATACTTATATTTTCTTCAAAATACTCAACCAGAATTACTTGAAGATATTCCCTTACATGAAAGGCAAACAATGTGGTGGCAGCAAGATGGAGCATCTCCTCACTTTTTTGGATTTGGGCTAGTTAGAGAATATCTTAACAACACATTTCCTGAAAAATGGATTGGTCGAAATGGTGCGATTCAGTGGCCACCCCGTTCTCCGGATATTACACCCTTAGATTTATTTCTCTGGGGTTACTTAAAAGGTCTAGTTTATGTAACACCCCCGATTGATTCAGATGATTTAAAGGATAAAATAAGACAGGCATGTCGGACCGTAACACTCGAGGTAACACCCGCAATGATAACAGCATCACTTACAAGAAATCTTTTAACAAAATTTGAACATTGTGTCAATGTACATGGTCATCAATTTGAACAATTTCTTCAATTAATTGTACTTTTTAATTCTCTATGTTACGTTTTTTAATAAAATAATTTATACAGATGTTCATTTAATTGCCCCTATTATCATTACTGCAAAAAACAACGATGACAAGTGTGGTATCGTTGAATTTGTTTTTGAATAATAAATCCAAAATTGGAATATTATACCGGTTGTCCCATTTGAAAAAATTATGTTGGGGTCACGTGACCCGAAATGACAGGAAAAACGGAAGTCATTTTATAATAAATATAAGCATCTGTTTCGACTGTTTATATCTGCCAAATTTCATACATGTCATATGAACAGTTTTCGAGAAATTGGACTGTCAAAACGTCGTGGGACACCCTGTATTCTATGAATAATTTTTCACGCAATTTTACACCGTTTTCTGCGAGAAAAATAATAACGTTATATTTGTCAAGATGCCCCCCTCCCCCTTCCCCCCTAAGTGAGATTTGGAAAGATTTAGCTTGATCCCCTCCCCCCTAGAACACCTCACGTACTTAATGGACGCCTCCATAGAAATACTCATGATTAAATAAGTGCTTATTGAGTCCATTCTTGATGAAGAAAAAAAAAAAGTTCAAGTTTCTATTAATATAATTTTCAAGTAAATCGTTTCTTCCTTTATTACTATTTCATTTGATCGCAAGGTACATAATAATCCATCAAATAAGTAGGCGTACCACTTAAAAGTAAACTATTTAATCCAGTCCAGTTTTTCATCTAAATTAAAACCATATGGACTTTGACGGACTATGTAGGTAGAAGCCCCGAGATACAATATCCGTTCTTTGATTTGATTCTAGAGAATGTTTCTTATTATTTATAAGGGGTCATTTGAACTTTACTCCCACGTGCAAATTGCGAATGGTCAGGCAAAAATTATTAGTGACAGCCTTTTAGTTATCGTTGAAAATGTTGAAAATTTTTCAATTACTAAGTAGTTGAAAGGATTTTTTAACTCTTGAACTAATAATATAAAAAATTCTAGCATTTTCTGACATCTCATGGTTAAGATATAAATAGAAACATGTTATTTTGTGAAATATTTTTAAATACAGCACCATGGACTACCAGCTCCCCTTGCTCAATCTAATAAAATCAATATTTCTTCAATTGATGACGAATTTTCTAATTACCGTAGTCTCAACTTCCAATTCCAATAATATACTAGGCATATATCAACAAATAATCTAATAAATAATACATTAATACTAATGAGTAATAATTTAAATAAAAGTATGTCGTCGAACATATTTGTCCACACGTCTACCGTCTTATAGAATACAAGAATTTCTAATGTAAATAATGTAACTGTGGAATAAATATTTGTTTAATGTAAACAAACATATCAAACTGGGATACCTACAATATAATAGTAAAAGGTTATGCTTGTATACACTATCGTGTAAATGGAAACTGCTATTAGAATGCATAATAAAAAAAATCAAACTGTACATTAGCGCTATCAAAAAGATTACAGTATTATTATAGGCGCCAACGTTGAATAATCCATATAAGCGATTGAGATGTAATTTTCTCTTGAAAATGTTTGCACTTAATTGAAACTGTTCAAGAAGACTAGTGATGGCAAATTAATTACTAAATAAACTAATAGAAACATAAAACTGTTGGAGATTACACAGAATATCCTATTGAAACATACTCTCTTGAGTGAATCTAAGAGGTATTTAAGCAGCATTTAGCCTAATTTATATTGCCGGATAGATTAAAACTAAATATAGCTTACAATTCAACTCAACCAAAAATATAAGACTCCGAAATAAAAAATTTCGCTCAGCATTTAACTGTAATGTTAGTTTAATTAACCCCAAAGTTTCAGACCGTTTCGTTTAAGCTGTACTTTAAGTGAATATTTGAAGTTGATTATTCAGTAGAAAAATGGAATAAAGCCAAGAAAATGTTCGCACAAGCATTTCTTTTAAAACTTTATATAACTGTAGCAAAAAAATAAACAAAAAATGTAACAAAATACAAATGAAACAGAACACTGAGTCAGATGCTGGAAATGCAATACGCATAATATATAGATGGCTCAAGAATAAAAGAAGGCTCAGGATGTGGAGTTTACTCCAGAGCACTAATCCTAAGGATTAAGAGGGCAATGAGAAACAATACCAGCGTGGTCCAAACAGAACTGGCTGGTATCTCAATTGCCACAAAAGAACTAACCAGAAAAGGAATTTCTGACAAAAACATAACGATCTACACTGGTAGTAGACAACCCCTATTGGCCTTGAACAGACAACGTGTTATATCGGGGCTAATACTAGAGTGCCACCAAGATTTAGCTAACACCTCAGCAGATAACAATATTATCCTGA
Source organism: Galerucella tenella (assembly GCA_910591685.1). Lineage (NCBI taxonomy): Eukaryota > Metazoa > Arthropoda > Insecta > Coleoptera > Chrysomelidae > Galerucella > Galerucella tenella. The sequence goes on along the minus strand of CAJUYH010002131.1, from coordinate 12,612 downwards.
GGTAGGTTAAAGGGCACGACAGGAGTAAAGGTAATCGCATTGCTGATTCTTCAGCCAGGGAAGCAGGTGGACTAAAAATTTTAGGACCCAGTGACACCTACGGTCTAACGACTTCGACAATTGCGGAACTAGCCAAACGTTACACCCATGCTCAATCCCTTAAGAGATGGGATGGAATAAAGGGATGCAGTTTTGCCAGGATCACCCTGGGCGACCCTCGGAAGCTGGCGCCGAAGAAATATTTGGCGATGACCAGGAAAAACCTACGTTTAACAGTAGGATTTCTGACTGGCCAATGTCAACTAAGGAAACACCTTCATACTATGGGGCTAGTGGACACACCTCTATGCAGGATTTGTGAACAGGAAGATGAAACTGTCAGGCATGTCTTATGCGAGTGTCCGGAGTTATCGTTAATAAGAGAGTGTGTGTTCCGTGAGTCTTGGCCTACACCTTCCGATATAAAGGAGATGTCTCCTAGTGACCTGACCACCATCCTGAGAAGGACAGGTTGGACGATGGCCTAGGAGGACAAATTCTCGGAAGGATGTACAATGGGTCACATGTAGCCTAAGTGCTGTGAGCCTACACTCACCCTCCCGACTCTACAGATACAGAACTGTAGTAAAATATAAAAGACAACCCACGTATACCTATTCTTACCTGACCACGGCGAAGCATATGATTGATTCCCAACAAACTTTAAAATTATAACAGCTCCTTGTATACGTTTTTACATCCAGCTCGTTTAAATTCAAAGTAATAATTAAAATTATCATTTGTTTTTAAGACTCAAGTACAGGAAAATTCTTTGATAATATTTGATGTATATATATTTATGTATTCACATTTTTATTTAAGTGTTAATGAGATAGCGGGAACCATTTAAAGACCACACATACGTCCATAAGTCGAAAACATAATTCACAGGAATTACAGTAATATAATATAATAATGATTTTAAAACAACTATTGATAAAATAACTAACGTACAGGAAGTTTGGAATAGTTGAATGCTTTTATTGACTTTTAGTTTGAAGTTTTTACCAATACGAGACAATATTTGACTTCTATTCTACCATTATTTTCTATTTAATCTTAGATATCGTTGTTTATTCTCTTTCTCCAGCTTCCTATACCACGAAAGGCATTTTGATACATAGTAATTTGGAATTTTATAGTCTTGGGCAGCTAAAGCTCATTTTCTGCCTTTGTGACACAATATATACAGGGTGTTTCTAAATTCATGCGACAAAATTCAAGAGGCGATTGCTTGTATGAAATTAAGATGGGTCTTTCCTATAACAAAATTTCCTCAGCCCACCCCTTTCCGAGATATTACCCTTAAGTGACTAAAATAGAATTTTTTTTCTAAAAGCTAGAATTTCGAAATTCTGTAATTTTTGTGAACTCGCAAAGGACTAACCACGGATATTTTTTCAATATTCCTGTTACATTATACGGGGGGGGGAATAAAAACCCTTACTTTATTTCATCTCAAAACTTTTTTTCGAGATGAAGCTTTATGGAATGAAATTAACTCAAAATAATTGTTTTATTTAAAAAAAAAAAATTTTCCCAAAACCAATGGCTAGGTACAGAGAAAAAAAAATAAACACAATAGTTTATAATTTTTTCAATAAATTGAGTGGAAAAAGATGTAAAATACGATTCATAATAAATGCTGGAAATGCACGAAAATTACAAAATTTCAAGTTTCTAGCTTTATAGTCCAGTAACTGAAGACCTGAAAATAGGCAAACCTATCAATATATTTGTCCAATAATTTTTTTTGGCTTGATTTGTAGGTCTTGACAGGTACTTCAAAGGGAGAAAAAGTTCTCCAAGATTGCGCCTTGGCTAAGGGTCCAAAATGGCCCCTAACGCCCCCCAAAAAACGGTTTCCCGCCATTATCTCCCGAAATATGCAATTTGGAAAATTTTTGTTCCGGTAAAAAGTGAAGGTCGTTAAATTATCTACAAAAATGGTCCCTATCATTTTTTTCCAGAATACAATAGTTTTCGAGATAATCGCATCCAAACGTCCCCTCGCTTACGCGGCTGCACTACCTCTATAAATGCTATCGTCTATAAAATTAACTTGTAAACCGGCGGACAAATTCTTCCATAACTAGGTCAAAAATTGATATTTTTCGATGATTTAAAGTTCATTGTAATGGGAATATTCGTAGGTATCAATATGTGTACCTTAAACCCCGTTCTCGCCCGTCGAGGACATTGAAAAAAGTGGACAATGTTATTTTTCCACAATATTTTGGCCTCTTCCATTAAATCATTGACATTTTATTTATTTTAAATGGTTTATTATCCCTTGTTTTTTCAAATGGGATCTAGGGAGGTCCTGGATGTAGGATTTTTTTTCAGTATCTTTGTGGCGTTTCAATAAAAAGTTTATTTATTTATTTGCATTTTTCAGTCGTTTTCGGAATTCTCACAAATCTTTCAAATTTTCCCGGTCCCTGGAAAATGAGTGCATTGTATTCCGAATAAAAATATTGGTTCAGAGAGTAGACATAGTAAGCTTTCAAATGGTGTGCATTTAATAACAAAATAATTGAACATTAGTTCTTTATTTTCGCTTGTTTACAAAATAAAAAAATGGGGAAAAATAACATTGGCCACTTTTTGCAATATCCTCGACGGGCGAGAACGGTGTTTGAGGTACACATATTGATACCTACGGATATTCCCATTACAATGAACTTTAATTCATCGAAAAATATTAATTTTTGACCGAGCTATGGAAGAATTTGTCCGCCGGTTTACAAGTTAATTTTATAGACGGTAGCATTTATAGAGGTAGTGCAGCTGCGTAAGCGAGGGGACGTTTGGATGCGATTATCTCGAAAACTAGAGCATTCTGGAAAAAAATGATAAAGACCATTTTTGTAGATAATTTAACGACCTTCACTTTTTACATGAACAAAAATTTTCCAAATTGCATATTTCGAGAGATAATGGCGGGAAACCGTTTTTTGGGGAGTGTTAGGGGCCATTTTGGACCCTTAGCCAAGGCGCAATCTTGGAGAACTTTTTCTCCCTTTGAAGTACCTGTCAAGACCTACAAATCAAGCCAAAAAAAATTATTGGACAAATATATTGATAGGTTTGCCCCTTCAGTTATTGGACTATTACTGAAATTTTAGAAAAATAAATAAAAACTCTAATTTAGTCACCACCTTTTAAGAGTGTTATCACGAAAAGGGGTGGGCTAAGAAAATTTTGTTATAGGAAAGACCCATCTTTATTTCATTCGAGCAATCATAGAAACTCCCTGTATATCTATTACAGCTCCAGAAGTTGCGCAAACATTTGACTATTTTTAATATGAATATTCTGCTTTCACGAGCTTGTCCGCATTTTTAAGATTTAAATAAAGAATCCGATGCCTAGTTGTGTCAATAAACAATTTAAATATTTACAGATATTTTATTAGGAGAAGCATCTGTTGGAATTGTTAGTTGGGTTTGAGACTAAAACATACTGAATATGTTTCTTCTCCAAGTAGTGGCGCCTTCTTATCACCACAATGTCAAGTGAATCAGGAACTATCTTCAATAATTATTAATATAATTACAATGAAACAATTTATCTATGCGGTATAAATAAACAAATACATAAAAGGATATGATCAGTTATCAAAAACCTCACAAGCTGTTGACTTATATTCTAAAATTAATCATCAGGCTATTTAACATTTGTAAAAAAAAGAGAAAAAATGGAGCCAACCCAAATAGAGTACTTACAAAAATAACTAATAATAGAAAATAAACCAGTTTCCATTAGAAATGACCAAATTTTAAAATGAAATTCAAATTTTAATGTACATTACGACCACCACTCAAGGATTTCCGAGCGCTACCGATGATACGTGTGACGTCATACCATTTGTTTACTATTGTCAATATGGCCGGTATTGCATTAGGTTCTGTGTAGTTCTGTGTTTATATTGTATTTTATTCAACTATTAATTGCTTCATCGACGTAAAAATATTATTTATATGTTTTTTGAGACATTCACGTGTTTGTGTGTGCTTTTTTTGTCTAAAAGTCAACGTGAAGTGCAAAGTGGACATAAATATTTGATATTTCCGAGGATATTTTAAAACTTTTAGAAGAAAATATTTTATTCACTAGTTCAGTGTTCAGTGACGATTCTTTCATATTTTGTGAGTAGAGATATGGCTAGCGAAGGTTTTTAAAAGCACAAACTGATAACTTGCCCAAAGTAGACTCATTTATGCTGCTTGAATTTATGTCAAACAGCTGCTTTAATGCAGAGGAAATAAGAGGAGTTGAAGCATTATTGTAAGAACGATTTAAACTATGTATTATATATAATATGTGCAGCAGTATTTGTCGAAATATTAATCGTTAATTTACACTTTGGAACAATGCAATACTTGGAATAAAAATTTTTTTTTCAGCTTCATCCATTTTTAAAGCTTTCAGAAACAAATTAGGTCTCAAAAACTCAGAGCGTGATACACGAATAAGAACGTAAACAAATGGAGCAGCCATCTTTATGACGTAAAGCGCGTTTTGGCAGACTTTCAAATTATATGATTTTTTAAGTCGTTTTAAAAGTAGAGTTTATATTTTTTTGAAAAAATATACATGCAAGGTGTTAGGAGACCTCATAAAGCGTCAATTCACACCAATAGCAAAATTTATGCTTGTACCCTATTATCATTAATCATGGCGTTTTAAAGTATACTCTTTCTAAAGTAAATGTGATGACATGAGAAAAAAAGCAACGTTGTCAGATATATTTTCTAAAGTTGCTACGCTGACTATACAAATGTTTTCCTTACTTGGTAAACAACTAGTTCGTGAAGTTATTAGGAAGCTAGTTTGGAAATATTTTAAAAACATATATAGCTAAAAATTTATATTAGTTGGGATATAATGCCTATGAAATTGATGCAGAAAAAAATAACTTTATAAGTATATACTTGGGAAATTTTGGATGATTTGGAAACATGCCAAAATGGCTTCTTAAACAAAAGAAGAACTACTACCACTACTAAATGTGCAGGCGAGCTTTGTCCTGGACAACTCAAGCCAAGGTTCCGACACTGAGGCCACTGGCGGGCCCATTGTGCCAATCCTGCTACCTAGTCATCCATGAAGCCGAGCCCTTCAATAAAGGCCACAACCTTTTTCAGTGGATGCCTGCTTATGTCTCCAGGAGCCATGACAGTGACTCCGAAGATTCGCCTGCGTAATACAGCCCAGTGTGGACACTCTAAGAGAACATGAACTGACGTTTCATCAGTCATGCCGCAACCCCTACATAGGGAACTTTCCTCTACTCCTAGATTGTAGAGGTGCTTCCTCATACATCAGTGCCCTGTTAGGAGTCCTGCTATCTTCCTTAGCCTACTCCTTGGTAGTTCAGTGGCTGCCCTGGCGTGTCCATCAGTCCATCCCTTCAGTAGAAGTTTGGATTGTCTAGGACCCTGCAGAGCATTCCAATGAGCGAGGTGCTGATTCCTCAGCCACTTCTTCGTCTCCTTGCGTATTCTTTGTTTTGTTAGGCCCAGAGTCAGGCCCGGGCCGCAGAAAGGAGCTGCCGCCTCTTCCGCAGCCAGTGCATCCGCCATCTCGTTGCCTTCAAAACCAGAGTGGGCTGGAATCCATTCTAGCCGCACCACGTTCCGCCTTGCAAGATTAGCAAGTAGTTCTCGACATTCGTTAGCAAGTCCTGAGTTGCTGGTATACCTTCTCAGGGCTTTAATTGCTGCCTGACTGTCGGAGTATATGGTTATGCGTCGATCCACATAACCTCTGTCTATCTCGGCCTGATATGCATATACACCCTCACCCAATGGTACACAAACCTGTGTTCTTGGGTTCCTGGAGTAAATTCCAGCCCCTGCTCTATCACCGGAGCATGAGCCATCTGTGTACCAGACGGTCCCATTAAGCTGTGTATTCCTCTCTTTTTCCCAGGACTCTCTATCCCGTACTTACGCAGGCATTCATCAGCCGCTCAAGCCAGAACTGGAATATCTTCCAGGAGCCGGAGCTTCTTGACGTGCCTGCACTCTTCCCCTCTTCGCACGTATCCCAGCCGTTTCAAGCGCTGGAAAGCCCTCCCCGCCTCAGCCTCGATCACATGGTGAAGAGGCCGAAGACCAAGGATCACCTCCATCGCAACAGTAGGTGTAGTCCTCATGCAGCCAGTTGCCCCCAAACTGACCACCCTTTGAAGGCGTGCCAGTTGCGATCTAGCCGTGACCAAGGTTACCCTCGGCCACCAGACCAGAGCCGCATATGTGAGCATAGGCAGCATAATCACTCTATAAAACCATATGATCGTTTTGGGGGTCAGTCCCCACCTCGGACCAATGGCTCTCCTACAAGAAGAACTAAAGTGACATTTTTGACATAGTGAATGTATTAAGTTGGTTTCTTCCTGGTTTGATTTATATAAAAAACACACCATTAGAAATAAACCCACCTTGAAGAATTCATAATGTTTTCAACAGAATATTTTAAAATAACGTGTTAATACGAATCGCCTTCTTAAAAACAAACCGTTGCCCACGAGCTTAAAATTTTTAATGTAGTTTTAAGTAATGCATTGTCCATTGTATACAATAACCATTATGTATACAGTATGAATTTCCTGTGACTATAAAGTTATCTCGTAACCTGCTACAGATAATCAAGAAGCCATAACTCACACAACGAATTATCTAGCAACGAGGAAGAATAGTCATGCATTCACAACGAGCTGCACGTGGCAATCATAACTTCATTCATTGAATTCTATTTTACTATGTTCCTCTCTATTGATAGGTTAGTTTATATTCCACCAACGATACAAAAGCCAAAGCCGATTAACAACTTTTTGGAAAATTACTCTGGGGTCTGGAATTTTTACCCAACTTTTTTTTTAACGAGATCAACTTTTATAGATTCTGGAGCTAGTACATCTCGTGCTTTTATGAAGCATACGAATTTGTGTGAGATTGTGATGTACAGAGTGTCCCAACAGAAAATCGATATTACTGTATGATTATCGTGTTTGGACACTTTTTCAAAAACATAAATGTACTCGTATTTGCTTCTTTTGGGAGATACTGTAAAATGTAATTACCCATTTCAAACAAATTCTTCAAATTTTTACGACAAACTAATCATTAACTTATGAAGAGAATACACAAAAATAATCACATTCGTGAGCTACTTTTATCAACCCGCACCGTCTCAAAAACAAACAAACTTTTCTTATGGAAATTTCTTTATTTCGTGACTTTTTCCTATGAGTCTTCTTAAACCAATTTGTAATTGTATATAAATATATCGAGTGTCCAGTGACTCTTTTGCCAAACGTAAACTACAAATACTAGTTGTGCTTTTATGCCCATCTAACCTAATTTACCTTTATCAAAAAGTTCCTCTTAAGGGAGCTAGAGCCTTTTGAAGATGATGCTGATTAGTTTTTGCAAACTGGTTAATGGGCAAAATGAACTTAATTTAAACCAGGGCATTTATTTTGGATATAACGTTAAGAAATTTGAAAATCAAAATAATGTAACCAAATTGACCCTTTGCTTCTCCCACGTTATAATGCTAGTGACTAAGATTTGCATTAAACCATTTATCACTGCTGATTCATACAACGTACCGTTTGAAGTTGTGGGTATATAATATTCAAAAAAGCTGACCTAGTAGCGTCGTATTCCATCTCCAAATGATAATGGTAGGTTAGATATACATGAAATCACATCTAATTGCGTTTGCCTTTTTTGGTTCTGGTCCAACATATGTATATCCAGTGTATCATACGCGGACTCAACCCCCATGTTTTCCCACAAGTTCGTCTTGCCATCATTAATGTGGTTTCCGATCTTGTGCTACTTTTTCCATTTGTTTGGTCCATGTTAATCTCGAGTCAATAATCACCCCAAGATATTTAACATCCATAACCATTGGAATCTCCGTACCTTGAAGGAATAGTGGTCCCAAACCCACTAGGTCCCTTCTTTTGGTATAGGGTACTATGTTTAAACCCACCTCTTCCGTCCATTTTGTTACTATGTTCAGAGCCTGTTGCATGCGCTCTCTGACCGTAGTTATGAATCTGACCGTAGTAATGAATCTGCCCTGTGATATGATGATAGATCGTCAACATATCCTAAGATAGTATGGTGTTCCTTTTTGAGTCTCCTTATAGTCCGTCCATTACAAGGTTCCATATTAGAGGAGACAGAACTCCTCCTTGAGGACACCCCCTTGAAACCCGAGCTGAAAAGATCGTTCGGTCTGTTACGGTTTTAAAGCATGAGCGAATGTCACTCTTTCTTCCTGACTGCAGTTTCTCATTATCAGGGGAATTGTCTTTCTTCTGTATAGCATCTTCGCTGAAATAAAATAATGATTATTAGAATAAGAAACCAATCTCTAATGAATTTATATCAGGTGCTCGACTTTTGTTTTGTTAGACTGATTCTTGGTTATATTTACATTCTGTCAGTTACGGTTGACAGCTTGTCAATGATTGATTGTCATGGAACTATGAACTTGACCTAGCAGGTTAATCAACCTCTCCACTGAGGTCAAGGTTAAAATATCAATTATTATGTTACTAAAAATTGACTGATAATTAATAGAAATATTAAGTGTCTTACCTGATCTTCACAGGAAATGCCTGTCTGTCAATTGTCTCGATCTTTGTCATTATTCTTGCCTAATTAGCTTGACACTGGAAGCATGTGCTTTTAATAATCTCAAGTTGAGGATTTATGCTAATAGGATTGTGAGATCCATAATTTATAGACTGACCAGTAGTTGGTAATTTCTTGAAAAAGGATTCGATTGTGGATCTTGCCAATAGTGATTACTACGAGGCCGAACCATCATCAACAGGTAGGTGCTCAATTAACAAATCGAAACCATCTACATACTATTTTACATATCGGTTGAGGGTTGTAGACATAGTTCACTACTAGATATTTCTGTTTTAGGCCTCTAATTTACTGTACTCTACTCTTCTCTTTTTGTATTTCATGGGAAAACTGAGCATGTGCTTTGATTTTGCTTGATATCTGCATGCTACTCAGAGATTTGGTTAGCGATATTTACAAAGTACCATTTACTTGAATTGACTGTTTGGACTCATTTACTCGCCTGGAAGGATCTTCGACTACCCGGTATTGAGACACTCCACCTCTCAGCTGATTTCCGACTTTGGAGCCCCCCTTTTGTTTCTCACAGTAACACCATAAACAAGGTAGGATCCATCTTTTTGTTATGTATACAAGAGGCTTACCATGGTGAACAGACTCTCTATATGACGGAGTTAAAGTTAACATACCCGAATTGAACCACAGTGTATCTATACATAGTGTTTGGAACCTTTATTATACAATTGATACCATTTATCTACAATAAGTAAATTGCTTGTAAACCAAAAGTATATACTCTTGGGCGATAACTTACCGTAATAATGAGTATTTTTAATAGGAGGAGGTAAGATTAATTTCATTTTGTTTATCAGTTTTACTGTATAGTTATCCATTAATTTACAAGTATAAATCATGTATAAACATAAATTATATTAGTGTTTTGTCTATTGTATGACACTTGACACTGTCAATCCCGGATCATAGATCTAAGGTCGCGACTATTCTTACTTTTACTGTGCTTATCTGCTTATGCACTTTTCTTCTTCTCTATTTTGTGTACCAGCTCCGTCTGTGACGAATATAGATTATAGTTGTAAAATAATAATAAATAGTATTAGTTACCAACTAACCTGGTATTAATTTTTCTCATAATAAATACCACCCATGACCCCTCCCGACTGGAGTTTATGGTTGATTGCTTGAAGCTCACAAGCTCAACGTTCGAGAGAACAAACCTTACCCTGTTCCTGAAGGAATAGGACGGTACAGGTCTTTCAGCATGCAGTCTATACATCTGCAGCTTGTTTCGTCAATTTGCTTTTGACGAACTGCCCTAGTGATTACATTGTGAGAGGTGTTATCAAAGGCACCCTCTATGTCAAGGAAGGATGCTAATAATACTTCCTTATTTTCGAGAGCGTACTCTATTCCTTCTTTACTTTTAATTTTTCTTTTTCAACTTCCAAAATAAGCGCAGATCTTCATATCTTCATTTGTGAATTTACTCATGATAAAATTATCCCTCCAAAGACAGTTGACTGCTGCTTGTGCCCAAGTTGCTGGTTCTGCTCTAGCTAGAGTAAATTTAAATATTTTTTGGCAGCGACGTGACGTGACGTTGTATAGTTCGGACCTAACCTATCGCGTATTATCAGTTTATTTTTGACACAAAAAAAACAAAAAACTGCGATTACTATTTCTAATTTCGTTTGCAATGATCGTTCTAAACCAAATTTTCTTTTTTGACAAACAAATTTAATTCGATTTGTGCATTGGTGGAATGATTCTCAGTTCTATTCTGAATGAAACGAAAAATACTAACATGGGCGTATAGAAATACAGGTCTATGAGTTTTAAATGTGAAGGTGTTTACATTCACTTCGGTTTGTAGTTGTTACCACATGTGGAGCAAGTTGAATGGTGTAACAGTTTTAACATTTTATATGTTTTTAAGTGGCGTTTTAATGCCATTAGACTTTGATTCATTTCAGACGTCTTCCTACAAAGTGATTAGCGGAGCGCCTAGATCTGTCGGATTTACAACTGAAGGGACATTAAAGACATATTATGTTGAAGTATCGTACAGAGTGGTCAAAAGAATACGAAATAGCTCCATATTGAATTCCTACCATTTTACTATCAAATTCGACTATCTTTAAAAAGGGACACATTTTAACCTTTCAAACAGTCCAAACGAGATTGCTTTGAAAGCTGAACCTTGCTGACCTTGCTGCTTCAAATGAGTGACGGTTACAAGCTTGTACAAACCAATGCTAGCACAGGCTTAGTGAAACTCTTGGTAACCTAGCCTATGGTCAACCAAGACTGATGGATATCTGGGATGCCCAGCATCAAAAGTCCTGTGGACAGCAAAGCCAGTTTGAACTCTGGGTAGCCCTGCCTCAGCCATCCCCTGGTTAACCCAACCTGGTTATCCAATAATCAGTCAAGACTGTTTCATATCTTATAAACCCAGCTTTAGGCTGGCAGTTATCCAATCATGGATGGCAATTACGTCTAGTCCAGTCTTTACAATTAAGCGATGAACATTGTTATCATTCCAGAGTTTCACCAAAGCTAAGTCAGTACTGGTATGCGAGCTGGGGATAAAGTTGTTCATCCTTGGTCCAGACCTTACACTATACTGGGTATGTCGTATTTTTTATATACACATAGATTCAAAAGTTTTGCATCACCCTAAATCTCCGAAGAAAAAAATGTGTTCATTATAAATGGATCAGAGATTAATCAAATAATTAGTTTCAATAAAAAAAACGTGTATATTTGTCAAAAAATTTTATTATTCAATTATAAACTTGCTTTAAACATAAAAAGTATTCTTAGAAATTAAATAAATTAAATACAAATTGATTCTTTTTAAAGAAAAGGTTAAGTTAGAACCTGCATGAGAACTTTTAATAAAGAGTATTTCCACCTCTAGAATTTAGGCAAGCTTGAAGTCGCCTGCCCATGCTGTTTACCAAATTATTGATATTCTGTTGAGGAATATTTCGCCATTCTTCTTGGGCCGCATGAACAAGCTCTTGTTCACTCCTGGGTGGATTTCTGCGTGCTGCCACTGCAGCTGCGCGCCATAGTCTCACGTGAGGATGTAGAATTTTTCTGTGATACCTATCACCAGTCATCGTTCCCTCCACATGAATTAATTCTGTGCGATCATTTAACATGATACCAGCCCAAAACATAGCACTTCCTCCTCTGAAGGGCGGCACGGGGCGAGCATGGGCAAGCTGAGCAACTCTCGTTTGATCCCGCCACACACGTTTCGATGGCTATCTTGTACCAAACAAATCCTTGTCTCGTCGGAAAAAAGCACCGAATTCCAAAATTCTTCAGGCAAGGCCCTTGTTCTTGAGCCCACTGTAGTCGGCGAACTCTGTGCTCAGGTTGTAGTCTGGGCACTCTTATTGGTCGGCGACACCTCAAACCTGTCGCAAGTGTTCGTCTTCGTAATGTCGAGATCGTTACTTGAACTCCCAACGCATGTCTCATATCTCTTTGCAGTGCTGGTATTGCCATGGTCGGGTTTCTTCGGATAGTTAAGTGGATATAGCGGTTCTGCCGCTGATTAGTAACACGCCTTCTACCGCTTCTAGTTCTATCACGAAGAGAATTGGTCTGGAGATACCGGTTCCAAACACGAGACACATCACTTTGTCAAACGCCAACTCTGTTTGCCACGAACCTTTGAGAATGACCTTCTTCAACTAAACCACTATTCTTGCACGGTCAATCTCACTTATGACTTGAAGATTCATGTTTGCACTTAAAATCGTAAAGATCAAATGCCTTGAATGTTAAAATGATCGCACTAAAAATGTTATTCTACAAAAAAAACTGTAAACATCTGTATATTGCAAAAAATATGGAACATATTGAAATGGTAAACATTGATAAACAAGCCAACAAAAAATTGTTAGCGCAAAAAAAT
>CAJUYH010002130.1:0-42236 GCA_910591685.1 Galerucella tenella | reverse complement strand
ATATATATATATATATATATATATATATATATATATATATATACATTTCTTTTCTACTTTTCTTTATTATATACCTTTCTTTTCAATTCTTATTCCAATTGTAATTGTAATCGGAGCATCCCTCAACGCAAAACCGTTACAATATATACAGTGTGAAATTAATGTATCTGTAAAATAATATATAACAATCAAAGGATGTCAATACAGGATAAAATGGTTGTGTATATATATATATATGTATTGGAAATCAAAAAAAAATAAAGGAAAATCACATAAAAGACTCATACGAATATGATGCGTGTGTATGTGTATATATTTATAGCGATCATTCACCTCTGAAGAAAAGGAAAGAAGAAATATATGTGTGCACATGCATGCATATGTGACTTTTAATATATATACCTGAATTGTCGCTACCGTTGCATGCTACATATTTATCACCTGGTAAAAATACACGCCCGTTCGTGCTGTTAACCATAAATGAGCCGCCATTTTAGTGAATACGTCGCACCCTTTTCATAATTTTTCTCTCTACATTTTATTTTTAAACTCTTTATATATCGTGAATTTTGCTTTTTTTTTTCAATTTTTCATCTGTGAAACATATACATTATCTCTATCTGTCACTCCTATAGTTGTGAATGTTTATACATAATTTATTTTGTCCAATCGCATTATTAGCACAACTGTCAACGTTGAATGACAATACGACCTGTACTATTTATAGGGCGCCATTCTGTCAAAGCACCGGGAATACATATATATACAGACATCAATCCAATAAAATAATACAACGACACCGCGGGGCATGGCATCAATATATATATATATGTGAAGCGGTATATTCAGACCATAAAGAATAGACGGAAAATAATTAAAAAAACAATTGCATCTTGAACTCGGAAACTTGTCATAACTTGTTTGTAGAAAAAAAATTAACAAATGAATCCGGACAACGGGTCATTAAATGAAATTAAATGATCATATGGCATCTACGAACAGCCAATCAACACTTTAGAAAAATTCATGCGAACATTTCACTCGCCAACTGCCACTTAATGTATTCTTTCACACTTATTAAATAAATTAAATCATGTTATCTATCTCAATATTGCACATATACATTTTAAATGATTATTTTTGAATAAAATAAAAAAATGTCAATAGTTTTTACTGAAGACAGTGTAAACAATACAATAAATATTATACACGTAATAGCATTAAAATTATCCTTGAAAAAAAAATATAACACAAACTATTGATGTATATCAACTAACTGCACAGAAGAAGGATATGCCAAATATATTATTTACATCGAGGAAATTAGCCTTACATTGATAGTCACAGTTGACATTATTTCCCATCTTTTTTATTTTTTTCTTTTATATTCCACTATCAAAGTGAATAGCAGAAGCAAGAATTATATTCCCAGCCTGTACAGGTATACATTGAAGGGCTGAAGTGCACAAGAACGATAAAACCCACATTTATTGGAGCATCGCGTGTCTTATCGAAGGGACAATCATTGTCTGGACGAACCTCTCGACGTTAGCACACGCTTATGTCTATTGAATACAGCCTTTATTATCGTTTGAATCGACACGGTTTCACAGTTTTTCACCCAACAAATAAACAGCAGCAAACACAACAATATAATAATAATAATAATAATAATAATAACAAGAACAACAAGAAAAAATCGGGCCGTGTGCGATGAAGTACAAGAGCATGAGTAGAGAGGGAGAATAAATATTGTCTTTGCTAAGGATCTCTCCGGTATACAGTCTTGCATTATATACATGGATTCTTATATTCTGCTTTATCGACATGATCTCCTTGATATATATTTCTCGAGTGCGCCCTTTTGACCTTAACAGCGAATAAAATGGAGGAGCAAGTGCGAGAGACAGAGGGAAAGGAATAGAAGTAAGAGAGGGGTGAGAAAAAAAAAGGGATAGTGAATGAAAAAATTCTCACTCTCTCTCCCTCTCTTTCTTCCATGCTGTCTTTTCACCCTGACGTACACTGGTAAATCCCAGTGGAAATGTGTTTTTCATTTCGCCACAGTGCCTAGAAACGCAAACGACCCAAGACGACTTAATTCACGGAGTGTAATTTTGTAAAAGTGCTTCAGAATGAGCCGTCTAATGAAGTTTTAGGGTGTCGTTCGTTCGGTTGTACACTTCTTCTTTTCTTTTTCTTTTTTGTAATTCTTCGTTTACCACCATTAGCCTAACCCGAAGAATGAGTGGGAAGACTAGAGAGATCGAGCGGGTGTTACACTACATAATATTTTTCATGGCTTCTATTTTTGAAACATCGAAAAAAAAAAAAAAAACACACAACTGTAAAGAAACAAAAAAAATTGTGAAATACAGACGAGAAGCCATTGCTTTGCCCCACTGTATATTGACACAGGTATAATACACAGATATATGAGGAATTTCATACCAACTTCGCTACCCATTATTTGAAGAAAGTCAAACCTGTATTCATAATCAAGCATTTTTTTTTCCAAAATATGGCTTTTATTGCAGCAGTTATATATAATTGAAAATTGAAATGGCAGATGGCGTAAATGATGTGTAATATATTCACACAGATACATTACAAAATGTGAAACTAATTAAAATTATCTTTAAAATAATGATAATAATGTTGATAATGGTTGTGATGATGGAGAAAGAGAGTAAACTGCTGGCGGAACAGAGTCGCTCACTGTATATTGAACACAGGCTCTATTTTTCACGGGGCTTGCATTTTCCGTCGATACGCAGCTTTAATGTTTAGCCAAGGTGTGTCTGGTATGGCCCAATAGAGCGTGTAGAACTTTACCACCATCGTTACATTATTATGTACACTTCAAAAAGTGTATATTTATGTATACATACATATAGGTGTATTCACGTGGTATATATGAATACAGTCAAAGTGTTATGGACATAGCCACAGTCTTTATCAGCTATTGACCCTCATCTTTCACAAGTATATACGTATATATACGTACTTTTTCTTTTTATGCATTTAATATTGGTGTTGAGTATTTATTAGCTTCCAAATATTTCAAAAATATATAGATTAAATGAAAAAAATAATTACTCATCAGTATGTTATGAGATATTGTTTATCCTCTTTGATTTATTGACAGTCTATGGTGTTGTGTTCAAAAGGGAAAATGTATACATATATATATTTACGTTTGAAGATTGTGCGAGGGTGTGTTTTATTAATGTGAAAAAAAAAATATCGAGTATTTGGAAATTTGGAGATAAAGACGAGATGATTTTGGTGAAAGTAAATATATATATATATATATGGTGTTGCGATAGTCAATAGATTTACTGGCACTTGTAGGGCTAACTTTGTGGTACACAGTAATATCACACTTTACGATCGGATAGGTAATGTACACGCCGAGCTATCTGTCTATGTGAAAATGTATATTATGTTCACGTGTAGACGAGTATGAGTTTGTATATGGGCTGTAGTTATGGAGATATCGTTGAGGCGATGGACTCGCTTGCCAGCTCAAGTTGTATATTCTACAATAACATGATGTAGTAATAAAGAGAAATATATCCATTGAACAATCAGGTTTATACTTTTGTTGTATGAGCTATATGAGAGCTTGAAATTTTTTTATTTTTGAATTTTAATTGAAGTGAATTTCGATTGGGACTTTTACGTTTATTTATTTTTTTTTTTTTTTTTGGTACCAGTAAATTTCAGTAATTTTTTTTTTAGCTGAATTTTCTGCAAGTAGAGGAAAATCTCAGATATCCAAAGCGTATTGCATTAATTGAAACGAAAATGTGACATAAAAGATTCAAAATAAGTGAGTGGTGAACATGATTTCGATGGAATAAAAATTGGCATAACATAAATTTAAAAAAAAAATATCCGAAGCACGGCTGCAGAGTTCCGACAACTTTTAACGATTCACAATTTCATATTAATTAAATTTCAACGCTATTCATATACAGCCAGGCACTCGCACACAGATACACATATATATAGAAGAACGGTGTATGAAAATTCCACTGGCGCGTCACATCACATTTCACTTTGTACAGAGAATTCAAACGATTTAAAGGGTTTTTTTTCTTGTTCTTTTTTTTTTCCTTTTACATTATATACAAGCACATACACACAATTAAGTATTGTGCCATACCCACACAATGACAATGACTAAACCATACACAATATGCATTACACAATCTCCATCAATTTAACTATACTCTACTGTCATATTCCTCTGTATAATGCGATACATATGCAAATGACACAATACTACACGCAACGATCTTGAATTCCTTCAAATTATATTTATTATTAAAAAACATCATGAATATTAATATCAAGATGAATACCCAGTCACCCACATTATCTTTCACTAATCCCTTTTTATGTCACCATATATATATATATATAAATTTATGAGTATAAATAGGTATAAGATATCGCTATACACCACACATATTTTTAACTGCGTTGGAAAAAAAAAAATAAATAAATAAAAATAAAACGTTTTATGTCCCAATATTTTCCCTTCTGTTCACCTCTCTTTTCCCTCTCGTTTTAAACATTAAATCCGTAATTTTCCACCACCGCCACCACCACCATCACATCTGTCCATAAGTTATTATTCATGACGTCGATTAAACGTGACGAGAGTCAGCGTTTAGGTTGTGCATCATAAAGATTTGAATGCAAATTCTGGATATAGGTGAACGGATATAATGCCAACTCAGCACACATAATAATATTTCTATCCATATGTCATCAATGCGCGGTAGTATATCACCAATATTGGAGTATAATACCGTGAATGTATATATTACGAGCAATAATCAGGAGTTGGTGCTATAGACTCAGTATTCACATTTGATGTGAATTTGTATGACACTGTATGTTTGTATGAATGGATGAACGAGAGAATCATGATACGACATGTCAAAATATATTAATGGTGAAATGAAACCGGTACAGCTATATATGCTGAATGATGTTTCTCATTAGTATCCTCATCAGATTTTACAAAAATAATGCACCTAGGGATTTAATGTGAAAATCTATTATCACAAATATGGCAATGAAAGTATGTGGCAATAGAAATATTTAATTACGAATTTGACTATTGGTGTATACATTCTATGTGAGTATACTCATTATCAAATTGTTTTCTTATAAAAAATTGTCTTCAATCAATTATGGCGGTTATATTATATCTGAAATCAATGAATTTCTCATAATATATCGTCACAATTGGTCAATTAAATTAATGTGGAAATAATTAATGTTGAAATTCAAGAATATACATAAAAAAACTAATTAATTAATTTTCATATAAATTGATTGATTGTAAATGAATGAGTCGGTACAAGTATTTCAAAATTATTTATCTGTTTATTTGTTTGTTTGTTTGTTTTATATTATATTAGACTTTTGTTTATTTGATAATAGTATAATGCATGAATAGAATGGCAATATTGTAATTTCACCGCAATTAATTTGTATTTGCACATTAAACATTGACTTACCCGTATATTTACTGGTATAAACGACGACATGGATGACAGAACTGAGAGCGTTGGGTGTATCGATTTCATGCACAGACTGCAGTTACCCACTGGAGGGTTAGTGAGGATATATAATATACATTTATATATATATATATATGGACGTTGTACAAATACATTGAATATCATTTCGATAACAGTAAATAAATATGAAATGATGCAGCTGATGCAATACAAATAATTCTCGTATTGTCAATTAATAGAGCCACTTAATAAACTTGGTATACCATAAAGTTTATCAATATCAACAGGATAATTAAATAACTAAATACCTAAGTAAATAAATTGTCGTAACAAAAAATATTTATTTCATAAAAAAAAAAAAAAAGAAATCGATGGATCAAAACATTAATTACAAATATTATTTCAAACGAATATATTTGTACAGTAATTTAATATTCGTGATTCATGTGTGATGTTTAATTGGGAATAAATACAAGCAACTCCATTGACAAATTATTCTCGTTTGAAAATATTACCATGGCATCATAACATTTATATATTCTTTATAAATTAATTTTTATAAAAAGGAAAAATAATTTTTCTTGTAGGCTAATAAAAATAGAGAAGTAAAAAAGTAAGCTGTTAAATCAAAAATTTATTTCAAACAAATTTATACAAAGCTCATTCTTCAATTCATTTGGTGAAAAATACGAGTGTTGAAGAATTAATTTCAATAGATGCATAGTTATATTTTACATATATTTATACTATACTATATCTCTGTTATATTTCTGTTCCTTTCATGCAATTCATATGCAAATAACAAAACAGTTGAAGCAGTTGTCAATCCAAATGGCAAGTAGTGCTTGGCGCCTTATTAAAATTTATCTCTTGTCGGTTCTTGAATTTTCAGCAAATTCACTATGGCAAGAAATGAGAGAGACAAGTGTATTATATATATAGTGCTTTCAGCAAAAATAGATACGGAGGAGAAAGAAAATGGTGAGAATGAGAAAGAGCGAATATACAAAATGCTCGAGGATGTCATCGGGGCGGTGAACCATTTGCTACGAGGGTTGCACGCCAAGCAGCCACCCCTTGACACGAACTGATGAATATCTCGAGGCAAAAGACGGGCCAGAATGAGTGAGCAAAGTGACAGAGATAGCGAGAGAGAATGCAAGTGAGAATGAAGTTTTGAAGCGAGCGAATGTATAGAGGCGTGCCCGGTGAGTTCAACAATAACGATATTACTATCTAATTCCATCCTCTTGGATTTCACGCGCAAGCTTCGAATTTCTTCACCTACACATATGTATATACATACCCCACTCTCCATTGCCAGATCTGCACCACGCATTTTTTTTTTTTCATTCTTCCTATCTTTTTCCTTTATTTTTTCAACTCTGATGATACCAACGTAAAGCTGATGCATTCTATATTGAGAAAAAAAAAGGAAGAAAAAAACGAACAAAAAGAAGATAAAAATTTTCTTTTTTACATTTTTACACATAATGTATACCCAAATGCACAGGTATTTTTTTTTCTTTCTCAACATTTCATTTCTATCACAATTCCATTTGTGATTCCAGTACATAAGAGGTAAAAATTCTATAAACAGAAAGAGAAAACGAGACAAAGAAAAAAGGGCAGAGTGTGAGAGAGGAAAATAAAAATATCTTTCGGTAAATCGATTTACTGAAACCGGATGCGTGAATTAACTCAAGTGGCCTGTTGCATTGTACAATACCCACATATATAAATATATATATATATGTGTGTGTGTGTATGTGTATGTATGTATATATAACTCTTAAAGTGTACCGAGATTTCCGGCGGTGCATCCGTTCGATTTGCTACTGGGTGACGATCTAGAAAATGCATCAGCGGCGCTCAGGTAACCACCAAAGAGGACAGGTCAGCTGCACGGGTGGGTGGATTTAGTCTGCTATGCGCGAAGTTAGTCAGGTTGTGTGCCGGATATTTGCTCCGGTGAGTTTGATGCGAGGCAAAGCCAATGGTTTATTTTTTTCTCCTCTGTCTCTACCTCTCTCTTCCCCTCTCACTCTTATTATTTAAATTCAACATCATTTTTCAGAATTCCCACAACAACAGTCCAATTCGCCAAAACATTTCTTTCAATTTTTTTTTTCTTTTCCATTCAAACCATTGAAACATTCCACTACTCATTCAACTTAATTTATATATATATTTTAAAACTCCAATTGCTCATCAAAATTACAAAACATACATGTATATATCCATCTTGAACTTGACTGTGTTTCTACGGTCCAAAGGAAGTCACGCTATATACCATCGCCCGTCCATATTTCTATATATATAGTAAATTGAAACACGATGGACTGTAGTCAATTGCAAAATTGAATAAAAAAAAACTAATAAGCAAACAAAAAAAACGAAGAATATGTTGAAGTAAATCGAAAGCGAAACTTTGATGTGCAACGCAGTAACGAAGCGCGAAAAGTACCGAGAGAATTAGATAGAGAAAGATGTGATTCTGCTGTGCTTATCCACTTGGACTACACTCACCATTACAATCGTAAAGTCATGTCGAGTGTGTATATGTATAAGATTGATCGCATCAGGAGTGTTGGTGAACGTATAGAAAGGAAATGAGATGCTAAATACATATACCTATTAAGTTATATATATATATTAGATACATATAATTCATGTATATAGTCAGAATTGTTTATAGTGTGTCCCCAATATGTACACGCTTGACGTAGTATTAACAGAACTTAGTTACTCTACATATATATATATATGTATATTTATATATAAAGCAGAACCATTATAGTAAATATATACCTAATGTCAATTCCAAGCATGATTCCGGTTGTCGCGTTACCTACACCGCAATCATTGTTCTAATAGTGAGTATATAGGGATTATTATCAGAAACTTGTTACAACACGCTGTGAAAATAACGAAATAGAACACTACTATGTGGCAATATCTATATATATATATATATATATATATATATATTTATAGAGATTGTGAGTATTGGAGGTCGCACTTGGCACTGAAACTTCGACAGGGATATCTCTCAAAAGGGAGATTGGATCTGTCCGCTATTGCTATTGCTCTCTGAGTTGGTATATATATATATATATATATATGTGTATGTGTGTGTGTGTGTGTGTGTGTCTCACGAGAGAACCGCGCGCACGATCGTGATCGCCAGTGACTATGTAATTACATCGTAATTTATGCGTGTCACGCGGCATCGTGCTCTGGAACATTGTGGAACGCGCTAGTTCACTCGTTTGCAGTGAGAGATATTCTTCATTGTATTGAAGTACATATATATATATATATATATATATATAGGTGTGTGTGGGGGTTTTTTTTTTCTTTCGTTTATTTCTAATATGATTTTTTTAACTTCTTGGTATATTTTAATGTGATAGAATATTTAATAAATCCGGTTTGAAAGAAAAATTGATTATGCGATAGAATTAAAAATAAATATGCGTGTAAATTATTATTCAAAAATATAATTTAATTTTGAATATATATACATAGTGTGTGTTTGTGAACTCTTTGGATCTATTGGTTGATGTGTATTTGAATAATTCCGCTGTGTACGATAGACAATTATATATTTGACGTGTGAATGTTCAAGAATATTTTGTTGATATTTAGGTAAAAAAAAAAAATCACGTTAAAATTTCCAGTCGCACCTTTGCCAGTGTATATCTTTGGGCTGTCTCCGACCGTCCATTACATTTTTACGAGATAAGTTTTGACCCCACGTGCTGTTGGCCTTCGGATAGTGATCAACTGTGTGGCGCTTCAACTCTCTCCTTCATGTTATATTTTTTTTTTTTTGGTACGACAAGGAGACGGTGGGGAAAAGTAGAAAAAAGTAAGTTGGAGTAAAGTACTCAAACGTGGTGGAAGTCGAGCGT
Organism: Galerucella tenella; assembly: GCA_910591685.1. Taxonomy (NCBI): domain Eukaryota; kingdom Metazoa; phylum Arthropoda; class Insecta; order Coleoptera; family Chrysomelidae; genus Galerucella; species Galerucella tenella. The sequence continues at coordinate 32,776 of CAJUYH010002130.1, read as the reverse complement.
TCAGTTAGAGAATAATTCAAGAGGTAACTCTATGAACATAGTTTACCCTCAACGATATGTCCGTTAATTCTATTGATAGGTAAAAGTGCGACTGTACAGGGTTAATGTTTTCCTTTTTTTTTTTATTTCTTCATTTTTTTTTATTTTTGGTATACACAGTCGTGCCTATATTTGGAAAACTTTCAATATATACACGTTTGTCATTGAAAGGAAAAGTATGAAATACTTTTTTTTTTGACATTAAACTGCGCGATCGATAAATGTTAAGAAAGTTTTCACGATTACTTGTTTTTTTGTATGAAATTATATATCTACACATATGTGTTTGTGCGTGGGTGTGTGTGTGTGTGTGTGTGTGTGTGTATGTATATTTTTTCGTGTCCTGTCTTACTTGGACTGTAGTGAACTCTATATATATATATTTTTTTTCATATACGTCAGCGAAATTTTTCAGAAACACATATGAGGTGGATAAAAGTTTGTCGATATTCACGTCACGCGATTGCTATAATACATTAAGTTAAATCGACGGTTTGTTCCCGTAAATTTTTTCATTTCTTCTTTCTTTCTTTTTTCTTCTTTCATATATATATATATATATATACAAATATAATAAGAAATATATATAAAAAAAAAAACGAAAAATAAAAAATGAAATCCACGTGCACGCCATTGAATCACCGACCCAAATCGTAGTCACGTTGAGGTCGAGGTCGTAAACCCGTGCGGGCGCGACCAGGGTCATGGTTATAAATGAAAATAAAAAAAATTAAAAATACAAAAAATAAAAACGAAAAAGATAAAGAAAAAATAAGAGAAAATTCAAGACACGAAATAGAAAAAATTACAACGTCTGCATCTATTCACAGTTCCTATATACCCACATATATTTACGTAGCTTCGGACAATAAATTGTACATGTAAATTTTGTAAATGAACACTTTTTTTTTTTATTTTAGCATTGTACGTATAAAATCTAACGGTATTGACGATAAAAATTTGTGGGACACAATATAATGATGAAATAGAAACGAAAATATGATAAACCTTGTTTAGATTCACATGTCTATAAATATTTCAGTTAATTTTTATTTTCTTTTTCATCACGCAGTAAATATCAACAAGAATTATTAGAATTATTTGTACTAAAAGTCCACATATATATATACATAGATAAATTGAGAAATCAATATGTGATCAAAACAAACACATAATATCATCTGAAGCACCAATTCAATAGATATAAAAAATAGATTCTAATTTCTCTCTCAATTTCATTTCGTATTGAAACCCATTCCAATCAGTTATCAATCTCCCCATTCATCTCCATACTGATTATCACAAGATTCACGTCATTTGACAAAATAGGATAGTCCAAAAAATTATGTAACACTTACATAATAAACTCAATATCAAAATGAATAGTAATAAAAAACAGAAGAAAACTTCATTTGCAGTTTCATCAAAAAAATAACTATTCCCGTATTTTATGATTCATACGTTTTATACAAATGTGACAAAAAATGAAAATTCACCAGAATATTTTCCAAATTATTTTTTTTTCACATTGCTTTTTTTTTCAAGAAAGTATAAAGTACTACTCGCCATCAATGAAACGCAATATCGCACTAGCACACGAAATATATATATATATATAAAGCTCTTTGGAGACACGACGTTCGCGTTTACTCTGTGATTAAAAACAGACTTCATGCCTTTGAAATTGCGGAGAAGTAGGAAATGAAGAAGCAAAGAGTACTAGGGATGTGACAGTAGTCACAAGTGTAAGAGAGATAGAATGGAGTGACTATATATAACGTCACTAGAGATATTATATAGAATATGCGGTAGAAGGATGAAGAGAGTGGAGCGTCTAACGAGGGTTTCGACAAAAAAGAAGAGAACGCTAGTACAACAGAGCCACGAATAAATGGTGAGATAGGGTGGAAGAGAGAAAGAGAGTGAAAAGGGGATGAAGGAATCGAGTGGGGGTGGGTTGCGCTGGGAATTTTGTGTATTCGGTAGGTATTATACAATAGCAGCCCCTCGGGCTTCGCAACGCTTCAAATATATTTATTAAAGGGAATGCACAGACGAGACGAATATAACAGATACTTATGCAAAATAATGAAGAAAAAAAAAAATTGTTACATAGCAGATAGATAAATTAAAAAACAAAAATGATGAATATCCATTTATTATTACATTTTCCATATATTCTCTCGGTTTTTTTTTTTTTTCATCCCACGCTCATTACAACAATTATTCGATAATTAATTTACCATAAAAATTAAGTAATATTCATGAATAATAACATGAAAATTATGAAAGTAAATAAATAAATTGTGAGATGCCGCACGTTTCGAAATCTCAGATTTTTTGATTTCACGCAATCCCTTCATTCACTATTCACTGGATACAATATATATAACTTTTATTTTGGCATTGTTGGATATAGATAGGGCGTAAATGCCCAGAGAGAATTGAGAGTATATGTGTGGCAAAATGTATATACACACATATACATAGAGAAAGAGAAAGATAGAGAGAAATTGTTGAGAAGCCAATCAAAATGTTGAGCACGTTTCCGTGTACAGCACCAGATCGACTGCACGGAAGCAGTTATTTCCAGATTCATGAAGGTGAGGGATGAAGGAGGGGTTTATGCGAGGAAAGAGGAACTCTCGAGTAGCACATTGATATGCCTAGTGGTTGGTAATAAGTTATACCCATTGGCCCTTGACGCATCAGTTGAAACACTAAACCTAATAACTTACAGTTACGTATTGTACATAACGAAATTATTTCAAATTTCACTATTGTATATTTTTGTTTATATATAGGAGAAATTTGTAATGGCAATTTGCATTATTCAAAAACTATTCTATAGATGAAATCCATCATTGAAGAAATATAATTGTTAAATAGATGAATGAAATACAAATAGTTTTGTAAGAATGAATATTTTTCGCTCTGTGTAATAACATTTTTAAATTTGTCCAAACATATTTTAATAATCTTCATCACAATAACCACAATTTTATGTATGGAATCTTTCATATTCATTAACCCACCCACCGTTTAAATCATTAATTATAATATAACTAAATTAAAGAGCAACATCTGAATTTTTTGAATAAAATAATGCACTCAATGATAAAAACATTTTATAATTTAGGCGACTTCTTCTTTTCTGCGAAAAGAAGTCGCATCTGATACAGTAAACACAAGATAATGTAATCTCAATGTAACCTAAACTTTCATATTATTAATATAAAAAAAATTTGCTAATTCATAATAGTTCGGTCGGAATTCCATTTCACTCCAATTGTATAAAATTGAATTTTCGCTGATTTTATCACATATATACATATTTTTCTCTTCGTTAAATAATGTTCGCCATAGTTAAAATAAGGAAGGTAACGAAATGGAACAGAGAGCTAAAAAGCAAATGAGAGACTGGCAATGAAAGAATAGGTTAGAAATACATATATACACCAATATTTGAGAGCACGGTACTTAATGAATGGCAATGGGGGGGTTGAATGGCAGCGCCACACGTGTATAAGTAGGGGACCGTCAATATATATAAACCCCTTCGACTGGAATGTATATGTATATGTATATTCAGTGAGATATTTAATTGAAATACGGAGGCACGTTCCTGCGGTTGTGGTATCAGAACACACACACACACACACCCACACATATATACATACACAAACATTCTCACTCGTTCTCTCTCTCTGTCTCTATATATATATATTCTGTTGGTTCCATTTGCCACTTCCATTTTCGCCATACTATGACGTTGTCTCTGGGTATACATGTGCTTTCATGTGTTATCGGACTTGTGATGACCAAAATGCCTTCATCGCTTGCACCCTCAATTGCATTGTAATATATACTGCTATATATAATTTAATTCACAAATAAATAAGTTTGCTATTGGATATATCAAGTCATTGTAAAGATTAAGCGAATTGAATTGGTTAAATTGTTCTATTAAGGTGCGATGGATTATATAGCTGGCGAAAATTTATTTGTTTTGTGTTTTTTCATTTTTTTTTTCTTCCATTGAGTATTGGGGATCAACTGATAAAACCCACAGGACAATTTTCCATAAGGGAGTTTAACTGACATGGGGGTATATATATATATATATATTTGGGTGTACCATTGACTCAAGGGAACATGAAATTCTCGGCTTCTTTCTCCTTTGCACTTGTGGGCAATCTCAGTAGCTATGCGTCAAGCTAATCTTCGCGTTATGTATTATATACCTTTATATTATATACAGGAAAAAAGGGGGAGATATACTCCAATGTGGTTTTTATTTAGATATCATCCAACAGCATCCAAATATATATATGCACATGAGATATTTCACTGTAACTGAGTCACTCATTGCCTGAGAAAAAAAAAACAACAATCGCTATTTTTCTTTATCAAAACATTTCATCTTAGTTTTTTGCCTAAAATGAGATGATGTTTCAAATATTGAAATGTAGTCAAATATTTAATTCGTTGATGTTATACTGTTCGTTCATTTTACTTGATAACAATTCTTTTATCAACACTGTGTAGTACTGACTAAATATTCGATACAGAATTTCAATGAATTTACGAAATTATTATTATTATATTCAAAAATTCAATAGCAAAAATAGAAAATAATATTTACAACTATTATTGTATACGTAATGTTATATAATATAGTATTATATAATGTATTAGTCGAATGATTGGATAATGGTGATTGTCAGCGACAGGCATCATAAACGTACAGTTGAGTGTGTGACAATATGGGTGGGACGTAAATGTTTTAATATTAAATTTAATTCGTTGAAACATTTGATAGTTTTTAAATGGTCAATGATGCAAAGATATGGATGAAAGCAAATTTTAACAGATGATGAGAACGAGATGGTGAGTGAAAAGGGAAGGGCGAAATTATTATGAGAGAATATTTTGCTTGAAGTAATATTGGCCCAGGTGCTAAAGGATATACGAAGAGTTCAGAGTAGCAGGTGCAAGTGATCCTTTTCGCTCTTAATTCTTTTCGTTTTATTACTTTTTGCGTTTCGCCCGATCGACAATGTCGATTGCACACTGTGATTTACTTCTTCCACTGTATGCCTGTGTATGTGTGGGTGTGGGTATACGTACATATGTATTATATATTTATAACCCCCCTTGCATTGCCGCCCAGAATTTCTAATTATTTTGGCGCCTCGAGCTAACATCATGGAAATTCAAGTGCAATGTTAATGAATATCATCGTATAATCAAAATACAACTGTCATTACCTATGAAAAAATTGATGTTTTTTGTTTATGTTTTCAACACATTTATTTTTTAGTATGTCGATAAATTTATTTTAATTTATTAGACACGGTTCTACTGTTCGGAGAGAAGAACTACGTTGGCCCAGGAGATTTTTTTACTGAATACCACTGTAAATTTTAGCTATTATTAGATTATAATCCGAATGGTTTTCATCAGTTATTGTATAACCCCCACGTTTATTTTTTCACTTTTTTCTGGACAAACGACGTGGGAATAAAATAAAAAAGCAACAAAAGGGGGTGACAATGTAAATATCGTAAACTTTGAAATACATGTCTTTCCACCACTAGAACTCATTGTTGACACTGTAATGTTTTTTTATCCCTTTATTCTGACAATAATCCGCTTTTCCGTCGCGAGTTTTTTTTTTTTATTGTATTATTTATACTGCAGTATAGATGCACGAGACACGTGTATGACGCATGATCAAAATCCATAAGTGTTTGTACATACATAGAGGAAACCGAGCCAATAGCATGTACAATGTGATTAATGTGGATATCGCCAACTACATCAGCATTAAAAAAATCTCCACTATACAATTCTCGAAATTATTATGACACAAGAAGTATTAGAAAATTCACATTATATCAGTCCATTGTAATATATATTTATATATCTGTATTTTGTCAATGTCCCTACGGGCAACACCTGTTTAAACATGCAAAATAAGCGTGTGTATAAACCTTACACAATATTACAATCCAACTCTCATATTGTTCGCGCGAGAAATTAATCAACTTGGACAATATACACGCCATTGTAAAATAATGCAAAAATACAATAAAAACAAGAGATAGAGTGAGAGAGAGAGAGAGCTATGAACTATTTCCGATATATGCGAACCAAACACAATTACACATTTGTTCTATCCTTCTCATTCGCTCACTATCTATACATTTATATATGAGTTTGAACATATGTATTCATGTTATGCAGCATACAATCCAATAATTATTGGAGCAAACAAAGAGGTTGGCTTTCGTTATATAGTTTATCCTTTGTATATTTTCATCCACCGAGTTAAATCGAGATGACGCTTTGTATCTGGAAAAAGCGATTGCCTCTTTCTATTTTACTCATTCTTTCTCTCTGTTTCTCTCTGTGCTTAATTTGCATTTACATTGTTTGATGTTTTCACGTCGCAAACTGCCTCGCAACAGTGTCTCGTTCCAGTTCAGCCGCTTTTCAAGCCTCGTTCCCTCACTCATATACATCTAGTGGTTTCTTTATCTATATATATATAATGTGTATGTACGCGTGCCTCTGGATATTTGCCGCCGGTTATTTAAAAGCATGCACGTGACGTGTATCGTTACTGAAGAAAATTCACAAAAATATTTAATCGCTTAAATTATATAATTTCAATTGAAATAAAACAAAATAATGCACTCAATGTAATATAGGTATTATTTATTACCATTATTTTTAATAATTGAATGATTATATGATGTTGATGTTATTCCTTTTATATTTTAATGTTTTTTTTTATTATGGAAATAGATGATCCATTGCGATTATATTGTGGGTAATTGTGCTGTAAGATCAATAATATCGATACAATGCGTATGAACAATAGAAAATATTCTCCCGAACATTAATCAGAATTATTGAATTGTTTTGTTTTTACACTATATCACATTATTTAATATGAGTAAATAATTTATCTGATTAATTAATTAATCAAGGTGATGTAAAGTACCTCGAAGAAGTCTTCTACTTGAGTAAATTTTATTCGTTTTCTCCGAATGCTGAACTATGTCTTTATTTTCCAAACTTTCAGCAGCGATTTCGTCGCTGAGGGAAGTTCTATTTGGCTTTAGCTTCAATAAATACATCAATTACAGATTAACTGCTATGGAGATTGCAGTTGCTCAGTAGGTCCACATTAAAGTATTCATATTCATCCAAAATATCAACAATCAAACATTTTATTTCATAGATACTTTTATGATAAATATGTCCAATTAAATTTAAATCCCTTTGGCTCAATATTTACGATAAAACCATGTATATTTCCAATTGCATTATCGCCAATATCAATTTCTCTCTGTAATAGGCATAACGTCAGATTATAAAATCTATATACCATGGAATTTATATTTAAATATTCGTATTCATTTGTACACATATATTGAAGTGTATTCTGTATAAATTCAATGTGACGACGTGTGTATGCACGGTAGGTTTTTCCTTTTTATTTCTTTTCCGCTGCATTTTGATTCCACCGAGTGATAGTAATGATGATGATGGCATATGATAATGAGCCATAAATGATATGATTACTGAGCGGTGGATGTATAAAAATATCACAGTATATAGATATATATATATATATATTTATATATGCGGGTGCATATATGTTTATTGTTTAGTGATATTGCGTGATGATAGTATACTGTGCATTAATTTAACAGTCGATACTCTACTGACTTTGTTGATTTATCACTTTTATCCATCTCATATTATCATATTTCAAAATGAATTTATTTATTTACAGTGATTGTAATAAAGTGAAATGAGGAGGAAACGAAAATGGTAATGAAGGGGAGAGAGGAAATTGTGATATTCATGTTATTATATACGGTACGAACTAAACAAAATAAATGGCAGACTGTAATTGATCATTTTATTTGTATAACTTCACTGAAAGTGAAAAAATCTTATAGCTAAGTGCAACTTAATGTACAGTTCGAAAAAAAAAAAAAAAATGAATTATATAATAGCTATACCCATAAATATACCAAGCTCAAATAGCAAACAGCTGCTCTTCGAATGTTCTCATAGTTTTCAGCTGCGTTGTAGCAGCCTTTTTACGACCACGTATTAGCTAAATTATTGTAACTTTACAGCAGTAAATTTAAAAAATATTGATTTTTGTAAAACTGATGATGATGTGAGCGTCAATTGGCATTATGATGTAAACATGTTGAATACTAATTTATAACGATTATTCATTGTGATATAATTGTGAAATCACAATTGAACACAACTTTGATTTTTCCGGTTATGAAATCATGATGATAAACATATAACTGACTAAAATAAATACCGCTTTTTAATTTAATAAACAATAATATGACGATGGTAATGACTAGATTAAGTCACTTTTGTAAATCAGGCATTATAATCTAAATCTTTATATTGTTATTTCAAACAGAATGTCGATGTTTTGCACTCGAACATGTTTAATGATAAAACTATTTGAATATATGACCGAATCAATTACAATTGTAAATTAAATGAAGTGATGATGAAATCATTATATACTTTCGGAGAATACATTGTTTGAAATTTAGTATCGCTGACTATTGTACAATATTTATTTGAATAACAATTTATAAGTGACAAAACGAATTAATTTAAAACTGACGCTTGGTAGTTGTATGAAGTGTTAAATAGAAAGCAGTCGTCAGACGAAATCGTGATCGAAATGATCGTGTTTGTGAAAATAGCCCTAGGTTTTTCGCTAATTTTTGGTTTGACAATATTAAATGTGAGTATAGAGATCTTTTAAATCTATCTAATAACTATTTTAAATGCAATAGTGTGCTGAAAAAATGAATATCGAATATATAACATTCAAATATTATAAATAATATTTCAGGCGCAATTATCATCTGCTTCATATTACCATCCTAATAAAACACTTGGTAAAACATCAGACATAATATTTATGAAAATTCATCTATTCCACTTCAAATTGATAGTATATAATTAATTTATTTCACATATAATAATATTTATATTTTCAATAATGTTAGTCTTTACGACAGCAAACAGTTACGCTGTTAAAAATTCCGCCGATTAATCTTTCAGATAGTGAATGTCACAATAATAATGGATGCTCTGGAATTGAGGTATGTATTGGAGGTAAATGTGTGGCGGTATGTGATATTCTTGTATGCGAAATGAATCGCAACGAAATTTGCAAAGCATCCAATCATATGGGACTGTGTTATAGCCGCATTAAAACTCGTTCAACAGAGCAGCAATCAAGTAAGAGCTATCTGTAAAAACCCGCTATTTTCCACTCAATCAACCATCCATAACTTCCATGAATTGAAATAAAATAATAAATAAATAAACAATTATTTTCCATTTACAATAAGAAATGTCGGTCGAATAATTGACCGTAACTTCTCCAGGAACTTCCCCATTGCAATTTTCAAATTCGATGTTGTGTCTGCCCGAATTTGGCCGTAAAAATCAGGAAAATTGTCGTAATTGCACTGAAGATGAGCATTGCGGTAAAAATAATATATGCAAAGAATATCAGTGTGTGAATGATTGCGTTGATCTGCCCTGTTTTAAAAAGTACACATGTAAACCACACGAAGATTTTGGTAATCAATGTATCTGTTTGAACAATATGCACATGGATAAATATGGTAATTGCCGAAGGTGTACTAACAATTGCCATTGCAATCGTGAACAAAAATGCAGAAGAAATAAGTGTGTAAACGTATGCGCCAACTTACCTTGCTTCGAAAAGAAATCATGTAAACCATCACGACATATAAAGAGAAAATGCGTATGTTCGCATGGCTTAAAGATGGATTTACGCGGAAATTGCCAAAATTGTACGAGAAATTGTCATTGCCGTGGTCAACAAAAGTGCAAGAAAAATCAGTGTATAAACATTTGCGCCGATCAACCCTGCTTCCGGAATCACACATGTGCACCATCGCCAAACATTCACAAAAAATGTGTATGTTTAAATGGCCGCCACATGAATGAATTTGGAATGTGTGAAGATTGCACCAACGACAGTCATTGTAAACTCGAAGAAACATGTAAAGGAAATCGGTGTCAACATGTTTGCGAAAATTTACCATGTTTCACGCAAATGATTAGAACATGCGAAGCATCATCATCGGTGATACCAAAAACTTGCGCATGCAAGCCCCATTATATGGGATCACCATGGGATGCTTGTTACACAGGTGAATCTATAGATATTGGATGATTATAAAATATAATAATACAAAGCCAACAAAAAAAAAAATATGATGTTCATAATTTCCAGGAACAAGATGCAAACGCGATACAGATTGCCCTTACAATGAACGATGTTTTCCATATGATGCAGTATCAACGATTTGCATCGATGTGTGCAAGTGTGAAAGCTGCAGGCACCTAAAATGTAAAATTATAGCGGCTCATAAAGCACAATGTGCCTGCGATTCAAATTTACGAGACAATGGCACTACATGCGTTACTGGTAAGATACAATAAAATAAATAATACTCCCATTATAAATTTATATCATTCACATCTTACATATATTTACAAACATTTCATAATGAATATCATGATAAATTAAAGAGAATTATCATCACAAAAATTAAAGTTAAATTCAATAAAATATTACCTGTACATAATAAAACATTTTTATTTCAATTCAATTATTTAGCTGAACAACTTCATCAACAAATTATTGCACAAATGTGTGTACCTCTTCGTAATCCACATCCCGATCGGCCTATTTCATGTGATAACGGTTGTAACGCGACTTCAGTATGCTGCAATAATGAATGTTTAGATGTTTGCAAAGCCAGGCAATGTCCCAAAGGACAGCAATGTTCCTACGTAGGTACAAACGGCTTTTGTCATTGTCCAGATAATCATTATATGGAGGATGACAAATGTATACCATTTGAAAGTAAGTAAATATAAATCTTAGTATATATCATCTCAATGCAATATATAAATAATATTTTCGTGTTCAAGAGAGTAAACAGTGCTCGCATGATATGTACTACGATGAACATTTCAATAAATGTCGGAAGAAATGCTACAGCGATGAGCATTGTTATATGGACGAAATATGCGACAGAGCAAGACATGAATGCTTCTATCTTTGTGGAAGTCCCAACCCTAAAGAGACATGCATCCCAATGAATCGTACTATTGAAAGACGATTGATAGATTGTAAATCATCTGGTGGTGCGAGATTATGATAATTTATACATTATGCAACCAATTGGGACAATTGTTTGATGTAGTTTATGATGAGAGTGACTATGGATTTTTGTTATACAGGAACGCCGTGCAGATGTCCGATAGGAATGTATATGAGTGAGGATAGAATGATCTGTCATCACCACTGTTCAGATGAGTTGCCGTGCCGCAATAATCTCCAATGCAATGCAGAAAAAATATGTGTTTAATATTGGAACTGGTAAGAAAGACGAGAAGCTCGACGCATGCTAGTAAATTAGTTGAGTAGAATATGAGTTTTATAAATACTATATTATATTGTTAGTTATTAGATGCTTGGGAATTTTATATTAATTTTGATGTTATAAATGATCTAAATGATGGAATTTAGATTTATGACTTTTGTTTACTAATCTTTGTGAAGAAATACAAAAAAAGGTGACCATTCAATCGCAAAAATACATCGTGATAAATTAAGACGAGACGGAAAGTTAAATTTTAAAGAGCGCAACTCGACTCGTTCAGCTCATTTATAATAAATATTTGAAACATTATAATTTGGAAAAGATATTTATGTAAGTATACATTTGTATACTTAAATAGCATTTTCTTATACTTATTTACTTAGCAAAAACAGTAAACTTCTTTTTGCCATGCAACTAAAAGTTTTTATACCTCCAAAGTGAACCCATAAAATTTCTTATATATCTATATAGATATTGTAAAATCGATACTTCAGGTAAATAACTAATTGCTGAAATGATTTTATGGTTTTATCGCTTTTCTTCTTACTATTATAATGTAATAAAAATAGAAAAACCTTTTTTTATTGCGACTGCGTTTTCATTTCCGCTTTTTTACCGATAACAAAATCGTACATATTTTTCCACCTCCACAGTTTCATGAAAAAAAAAAATCGAACCATTACTTTCTTATCTCTGCGTGATGAAGAGTAGTTATAAATTATAAAACCAGTTATAAATGGCAAAATCATCGATAAAAATCAATTTTATGAAAAGCATTGGCGGAAAAAAAATCAAACTCATTGAAACTAAATTTGCAGAGCCCGTGCAATTAATTCAGGATACTTTCACTACTGGTTCAACTCTCAGGTTTTAACATTGTAATAAGCTCTATAGCAATACAGTTTGAGCTGCACATAAGAACGTATATATATATAACTTTTTTTCTTGTCTATTCAATGGGTTTTTTTGTTTTTGTTTTTCTCTGTTCATATTTTCATTCTCCTCTTCATTTATTTTTTTCGTTCAACCACTGCGCTAAGAAGATATGAGCTTCCGCAACGATAAACCGTAACGCGTCCATTGGTTGAGTCAGACCTGCTTATTCCATCCGTCGTTAAATTTACACGGCACTTGGGTGGTTATAAGGAAACTAAACCTTGCCTCGTAAACCTATGCCCGACAATTCTCGTGCTGAAATATACGGATGGAGATTATATATATGTTTATGTATATGTGTATATGTATATATATATACATCTTGTATTCACCATTTGTACTTGGTATATATCAAACAAATGTCCAGTTGTGTTGATGCTAAACAAAATTATTTGAATTTATATGGCTATTGGAGAACGCTGTTTTCTATACATTTATATATATAAATAAATGTTCTCTTATCATTCTCTAAATAAAATTGAACAAATAAATATATAATATGAAACAAACTAAAAGGTCGTATTCACTGAATAATACTCATATATTCAAATTGAAAATCATAAATCGGGAATAAACTGAAACCAGGAAAGGACAATACATAATTATAACCATCCGCAAGCAATAAATTATTTCGTATCTCATCATACTGGTAATACACTAGCAGTATACATGGATTTTACTATGAATTTTATATTTTTAACACAATTGTGTAAAAGTTATTTTCTGAATTCAAGGTCTCGGTTTTTTTACGTAAAATAAATATAGAAATATATATTGAGGCCTTAACAAAACGGTAAGTTAAATATTTTTTTGAAATACCTAAATGAAAGATTTATTAGTATGATGAATTTTAGGTAATAGAAATTGTTGCGTGATCTGTCCCTTAGATAAAAATCAAGATTGACTGTGGGAGAGAATAAGAAAGAACGACAGGAAGATCATGAAATAAATTTCAATTTATAATTGAATTTTATTGACTCATCATTGCATAATTTATATAAATGATTTATGTAAAAAGTTTTTTTTTATCGTTGAAGTGTTTGTGAATTTGAAGACTCAAAAATTATTTTTTCATATTTCAACGTCTCCACGTGATATAGTCTTGAATGTATATACGTGTGCGTGTGTGTGTACGATATATCGGTACAGTTAATTCGCAGAATTAACATTGAAAGATATATAAGCGTGACGCCATCACCTTTTCCAAGAATGATCACATATCGCCTTAATTATCATGCATATATATATATGAACAGTCGTGTATTTGACACTATTTCAACTTTGTCGGTTATACCGATCTGTCTTTTAATATTTTTTATTTTTTATTTCATTTGAATGTAACCAAGATTAAAGGATCCGACGTGCGAGCGAACGAAAGCGTGCGCACGCCTGTTTATAATAGTACAAATTTATTCATTTGACTTATATTGGGTGTTTTTAAATTGCTTCAGTCTATTAACAAACACATATCAGTGTGTGTCATAATGGTGACCACCATCATTCGGTGTTGTGTGTATGAGTTGTCGTAGCATTCTCAATGGAGCAATATATAGAAATTAATTGTCAAAGTAAATTATATTTCTAATTGAAAAAGAAAAGAATAAAAAAAAACCTAATTTTATTTCAATTAAAATATGAATAGATACAATAAATTTATCAACATTTGGGATAATATAATGAATATCATTATTGTACATAGGTTCACGTGAGAATATAATTCACAGAATCAAAATAACTAATGATCAATTAATAAAGCAAAAAATTTGATTTTGAAAGACTTCAAACTCCTCTCGCATAAATTGAATTTTATTTTTCCATTTATTATTATCATTTGTTTTTCGCTATTTTCATGAGTTATGATAAAACAAATGAAATGATTCCATTAATAATCCTTCAACTATTTGAATCATCATTTGACAAGTGTTTACAGGCACGATTATAAATAATAAATATGTAGCATTGAAAAAATATATTTTCTACAAAATTGATCTTTTCACATTCGTCTTTACAAATCTTCATAACTATAATACAATTATTCCTCTTATATAACAAATAAATATAATGCTTACATGGCGTATAACCAAATCCAATATAAATAAATGAACAGACACTGCAAATAATCGTTAACAAAGTTAAATTTCGAACAGAAAATCTGTGGAAGATAGCTATACAATAAAATACATTGCACAATCTCTTAAAGACACGAAAGGGGAATATGAAAGTTTTTCCACTATAACTATATAGAACCAAAAGCCATTTTAGTCCAGCAACGCGGAATAATCAAGAGCGTCATTCATGTATATGTATAAATACGTATACGTTTACAATGCGAATGGTGTGATACAGTCGAACTAACTTTGCGAATAATATGTTGAATGTGTCAGTGTTTTGTATGCATTTTGGAAAACGTTAACGAGCAAAGAGAACGCACACCAGACAAATATATATATTCTGCACATGTATATGTATAAAACAAGGTAAAAGATGAAATTTGTATCGTGTGTGTGTGTGTGTGTGTATTTATATATACGCAAAGGAATGAGAGCAAGGCAATGCGGAATTCAAAAGGAAAATATAAGTAAACTCGAACGCATTATCAAACAAGAGACATTTAAAGTTTCAAGGATGAAAATTTGCAAAGTGCTTATATCCTATGAGGAGGACAGACAAAGAGAGAGAAGGAAAAAGAAAGATAAAGAGAAAAACTTCGCATTACCCCATGGAAACTATATACACAAGTATATAATCCCATTCATGGCATTTCATAATTTCTTAATTTACAAAAATGATAAAATCCTATTTAATATAATTACAATAAATATATATATATAATTGATTGATTATGTCTGCTTTTGTTGATATACATTAGAAGCACAGGTTTTGTTATAACATCGACGAATATATATAAATATAATGATATTTATCATGAACAATTTTTACTTACAATATGTTGAACATAAATAGAGTTAAGATTTTATACTTGAGTTTTAAATTTCCATTTTGTTTCACTCAATAATCCCTACTACACCTAAACATATTCCCCTTTCACATATATACATACATGTATATATAACGCTAAACTATATATATATATATATATATGTATTTGTAGAACTTAGATTCTCGTAGTTGTCAGTGACATAATGGATGGTTAACAATTCGACGAGAGCGCGCTCCTTCAGAAGTGCACTTGGCAAGGCATTAGCGCGTTCCCGTGGCTCACGTTTTTGATGTCGATTTATTGATAAGCTCTGCATCAGTAGCTCCAACATGTATACAATTGTGAATGTGTATGTGTGTGTGAGAGAGGGAGAGAGAGAGAGAGAGAGCGTGTGTGTAGAGAATAAGGGAGAATAAAATTGCTTTCTTTCGATTTTTTATTTTGTCCTTTATTCACTTACAAAATATATTCAATTCAATGAGTTGAAATATAGTACTTATGGCTCTCTCATCTATCGCCATACTTACTTCATCTATCTTTATGAAATCATTGATATATATACATATATATAATTACATATCAAGAACAATTATTTATGTGATAGAATGGGGACAGTAATTTAAAAAATTTAATATCTCTATTTTGAACTGTTTCAAATTAATTATTAAAAGTTCGTCTCATTGTTTCATTTTAATATTCCGTATTTCTCTGAGAGAACAAATATAAAATTTGCATAGAGAAGAGAGTGAAATAGATAGGATGAAAATAGAACTCCAGCAGTATTAAAATTGCTGTTGAAAGTTTGCGAAATAGGAGCAATGTTCAACAGTGGAACAAAATAAAAAGGCATAACTGTTCACATTGCAAGTATGCCTGGTACTCTTTATCACATTAATGGATTGATTGATCGATTAATTAGTGAATAAAAGCAGTGTATTGTCCATTTAACTTTTCTCTCAGTCCAATCAAACGTGAATCTAATATAACATTCCAGTCGATCTGTAACGAAAAACTATATTGACTAAAAAAATACAAGTTTACGTGTCATTTAAGTTCTCCATTTGTGACTGTGAAAGATGAAACCCGCTGAAGATAGCTGAAGCATCGATCTTTGATTGGTGCTTACTATAACTCTATTTCTCTATTTCCATTTCGTACATGATAAATCCATTGGTACCCATACACCTCATATTTGTAGCTGTGCCAATTTTTTTTTTTTTTTTTTCGCAAATTTCACTTTGCACAACGATGAAATATGACCGAACCTATGTGCGAGTAACTCGAAACCACAAAATAAAAATGTCTATCAAGGTAGAGAAATTTTTCTCTGTCGCATCCAACCAAAATTTCGACTGAATAATAGTGCGAGACTGAGGTAAAAGAAAGGGCAAAAGAAAATAAAATAAATAAAATAAAGTTATATAGATATATACATGTGGGTTTGAAAAGGACAAAAACAAAATGAAAGAGACGATACTCTGGAGAGCTATACACAATCTGGTAGGTCTATTGTCGTCTTATAATCGATGTTAAATATGCCAAGAGAAAAAGATGGGACGTCAAAGGTAAAACGAGAACAGCAACACACGCACAGACACCCAAAATCGAGAGAGAAAGAGAGTGAGAGGCTGAATGAGGTTAAAGTGATAGAGATGGTGAATAAGCGGACTCGCCTCTTATTATTTTTATAAGGAGGATCGACGAAGAGAGGAAGGACATGGTTATATAAAGACATTCGATACCTGGGACCATACTATGCCGTGACCCAGCACCACCAGACTTATGGTTTTATTTGTGGTTAGCGAAATTACGGGTTCGGCTTCCAATGCGATATAATATACATCGTTCGTCGGCGGCCAGAGAGAGAGAGAGAGAGACGGGAAAGGAGAGGACACGATGACGACAAAGAGTAAGATATAAATATATGTATAGAGGCAAAGAGACCATGAGCGAAAGATTCCACGGATCGATCAGTTTCCCTTCACTATTTAAGACATCGAAGATGTTGGAAAAAAAAAAGAAGAAATTTTCTCTTTTTTTTTTTCTTTTCTATTTTTTTTTTTTCATATCTCATTTTGTTTTTTATTTAGATAAAATCCTCTCGGCATCTTGTCATCGTTCATATAGTCTTAATCTTTCCAAATTCATTCACGCGTGTCATCTATACGTGGATATAGATATATATTTGTACCGAAATCAACTTTCAATTTATTAAATGTGCCAGTGAACCAAAAACATTTAGCATGATGCTAAAACGCAAAAGAAAAGCAATAATAACAATTTGAGGGGCACGATTAAAAGATAAAATATAAAATTGAAACACACTAAAAATAATTTATAAATATATATAAACATATTTCTCCTTTTTACTATATATTTACATTTACAAAAAATTGTAATGCGGAAATCGTGTTAAGAAGTCGCAAAGCATCACTACAAGCACAGCCACACACTCATATATATATATATATATATATATATATAAACACGCAATTGCGCGCACACATAAACGATATCGCGATTGCGCACTCGCACTTGCGGTATCCGTTACCACACGTCTGACAATTAAATTTGTTCGCTTTACACTATCATATATATTTTCCGCAGATTTTGTTTAACGATAAGCCACCGGTAGAATGCTTCTGTATTGCAATAATCATCAATATACATGTGTATATATATGTGCATGTATATGCACTGCCATTCCAACCATTGGCTTCTGTACATATACACAGTATACACATTTAACTTCACATACATATATATATATATATATATATATATATATATTCATACACACACCATCTTTGCGTTGGCAATAAAAGACCGAGAGTGAGCAACCTTCCAAACGCCTCTCGATGGTGAATCGTTTTTGAAATCAGAGTCGCATGATCACAACATACAAATCCAGTCGCAAACGAGACGTTCGCAAAGCACGTATTGCCGATGGATAAACCAAGATATATATATATATATATATTATATATAGAAAAGGAAGTATGAGAGGGAGAGAGAAAGAAAGAGAAAGAGAGAGATGTAAAGGATACAGTACTTGGTATGAAGCGCCACCAAGAAAGAAAATAATCGTGCAAGTTGAAACACGCGCTTCTATACTGATGCCGCCGGTTTTATGGTTAGTTGAAGAACGTCTCATCATCGCGCCTGCTCTATAGGTATGGGTAAAGTATATACCGGTATAATACTCATATATCGTCGCGCCACTCTCATCGCAAATGGTACACACATATATATATATATATATATGTATAAATATACGTATATGTGTGAGTGTGCATATGAGTATGGCACAGTGCCTTATGTATTTCCTACTTGCATACGAGCTTATACTTACTTAGTATGTAGTGTATATGGGATTTGAAAGCCACGATCAGGGCCCAATGTCGCTTTACTGCCTCTACTCCATATATATATATATATGTAAAAGTACCAAGGAACAACACCTTAGTAAACTTCCGATATCTTTATATGATATATATGTATATATTCAGCCATTTAATAATAGTGAAAATAGTACTCTGTATGTTTTTGACCGAGCAATGGAACTAATGTGTATTCATTTTTATTTTTATTTTTCAATTGAGATATTTTCGGTGTTGGACAGAGTTTTATTTAAGAGTTGTCGTGGGATTAATAATAGAGGATTAAATGAGTACATTATATGCTTGGCTATGATAAAAAGAAATTGTGTTAATGAGTAAAAGAGTGAGAAAACGTAATGGGTGAATTAAATAACAATATGCATTTTTTGGATAATGAGTGGTTGTGTTGGAATGAAATACCTCAAATGTTTTGCTATTTGAATCAGGATATTTGTGTTTGTATGAAATGCTATTGTGCATGGGAGGAATATACAGATTGCTGAATAGAAGTATGGGAAGAAATGAGAGGAATTGCCAGGGAATGTAGATAAGAAAAAAATGTTGTAAAAACAATCGCGATTAATAAATTTTTTTTTAAGGTCACATTATGATAACGTTTGATCTTAATGTATAGAGATCAATGAAGACCATTGATGCCACACGTGGGTATTTTTTTCATTGAATCAGATGTATTAATTTTCATACACACACACATATATATATATATATATATATAGATATATATGTGTGTGTGTGTGTGTGTGTGTGTGCGTATGTAGATGTCGGTGATATTCGATAAGAGATTGAAATAAATAAATAAAATATACATAATATGAAACTGAATATAATGCGGATGAAATGAAACAATAATAAATAAAAAAAAGTATTCACGACTTATGTCAAGAGCAAATGTGATTACACATTATAATAATCGATAAGTATAATTCAATTAACTCTCATTTAACGTCATAATAAATAAACAAAAATATTCAGAGTATCATCCCACATAAATTATCGGTATTACGCATATTGCAATTTTATATATTCATTTATATAGATGTATAAATTTATATATTATAATTTATACTGCACACCACAAATGTAAATATCTGTTACAACCGCAATTATATGTGCATGTATCTATATGCCAATAATAATATATTGTAACTGCGTAGATTATAAATATGACAATAAATGAATCTTGTATAATACTTTATTTGAAATTTAAAAAAAAATCGCGCGATGTTTCCGATAAATTTTGTTAATTAATTCAGTTATATTGAAAATATTGTAAAATTCCTATTTTTTTCTGTATATTTATTGTTGGAATAACCCAATTCATATTGGACATGAACGAATAAATAAAATAACTAATTTATAAATACATTACTTAGCAGTACTATACACTTTTCAATTCGAAACAATTTGAAAATGGCTTTTGTTATTATACACAAATCATAAATGATAAACAAAAAATAAAATAATAATAATAATAATATAAATGATAAATTGATAATAAAATAAGAAAATATGGAATATTATATCATTTTCTATTAGCAAACAATTAAATTTTCCAATACATCTATCAGTTATATACAGTACACATGGCCACTGTATAAATATACTTATACATCTATGTATTTATATATTGAATAATTCTGGTATACGAAAGAGGCGCGAATGTCGTGGATTAATTATAGAACTGATATAGTCATCGATTGGTGGCCACAGGGCCTTCAAGGATCCGCCTTTGAGCACATAAATATGCATATTAATAATAAGTACATACATGTACAGATACATCCACATACTCTTTCATCATTTTCACCGTAAACATCAAATCAACTGCAATCACTGGCAGGCGATACGCATATATGGCATTCATATTATATAGACATATTTCAACCATTTACGCAAAAAGAAACATATCAAAAAAAAAAATAATAATAATAATAATAATAATAATAATAATAGATATAAAAAAATAATAAAGGACATAAATACCGCAACAAATTTATAAGCGGATTAAATATATATGATATTATCTAAATGAAATGAATTGTAGATAATTATTTGAATTATCTTTGTATTAATATAAACATAATTAAAATAACAAAAAAATTATATATGTATGTATGTATGTAAAATTATAAAATCATTAAATTAATATAGCTATTGGAAAATATATGCGGAAGTTTATCGTCAAAATCTAAAATCACATTCTAAAGTTCCAAATAACTGGATAAATTTATGTTTGAATATATTAATAAAATTATAAATTGATGTATACATGAAGGAGACCATAGCATAGCATCAGGTATCAATTCAAAATGCATGTGAAGGACACTTACGGAAAAAAAAATGAAATATAATACAATAGTCTTATCGATCTATTATATAGCAATGCAATTTGTGCATGAAATTAGTTAACAATACTTGGTATTGCCATGTGATATAATAAAATTCAGTACATATATATTCACATTTATATACCGTAATATTTCAGACGCGTAAAAAATAACTGAGTCGGTTAATACAGGTTTATTATTCGCCCATTTTTTTTTCTCTATTTTTTTTTGAAATTGAGGAAGATGTGTCGAATCATATATTTGTTACCGATACAGCAATCTTTTACTGATACTTTATTTCATTCAACAGTGTTCTTATTGTGTTGATGATTTTTTGTTAATTCTTCTTAACAGTCGATTTTCGTAATATCTAATTAATAATAATAAAGTATTTATTATTATCATTATGTTCTATTATATCAAAAACTCAAATCATATTTTTATTCCACGGTATAAAAAAAACATATACGTACATATCAACATCAATTGCTTCAATTTGTTTATTATATATATATATAATTGAAATGGGCTTTCGAATGTCAATGATGGAACACAATTAGTTACAGAAATTTATTTTACTATACTGTGAAACTAAAATTGTCATACATACAATATTACAAAAAGAAAAGAAAGAATATTGGAGAGTTTATTCATTTGAAAAAAATTCTGTTTCAAATTATATTATTCAATCATTCGTTACGTATAAATTTCTTGTATTCCACTCCGAACTCAACAATGTTCATTCGAATTGAATGAAGAGAAGAGAAAAAAAAGAAAAACGGTGAAAATATCACATTGTTAAGAAAGAAAAAAAGGTGAACAAAAAAAAAGAGAAATATAACAATGTAATACAAGAAATGAAGGGAGCATTTTCTTCTCATCATGCTGCATTAAAACTGCATCATGTGAGACTTTATATACACACACACACACACACACACACACACACATTTATAAACACCATATACACATTTGTTAAATAGTATCTGTGTGCACATAAAGTCAAAATTTTCTCTTTGTTCATAAAATAATTTATGATACGTGAAATGTAACATAACAGTTTTTAATGTACATTTATCGTCTCAAGGACTCAATAAAGTGAATGTATATAGGGACACACTACTCCACAGGGTATTTTTTCGATTGTCAATAGGGTGTCTCCACAAATCGTAACGAATTTGTTCTCTGTATAGTCACATATACAGACAGTGTAAACGAACAGTGGCAACTTCACATTATACTATATCTCTACTCAATATACCTAAAATATCCATAGATATATTTTTCTTTATATTTGTACATTTAAACGACTAATATTACCGAAAAATCCTGTCTACAAAAATGAAATCAAGGGTGTTTTGTCACCCAGTCTATATAATATATACTCATACTCACGTATATATTTTCTTTTTTTACATTTTTCACATGGGTCAAATGAAACTTGGAAATAGTCGATATTTATTTCATAACGAGTCTGTGCGTATAACAAACACGCACTGTTACAATGTCATGTGGTCGATTATATATTATGTATACCAATATATATATATATATATATATACATATATATATTTTTTTAGAATTTCACGAGAGGACTTTAATTTTATGTAAAAAGCGACCAAAACCACAACAGCCGATCTGCGCGTGCGTCACTTTGCACCGCAGGAAATCTATATTCATTGAATTTATTGTGGTCGATAATGTTAAATCACATCGATTATTCCCAATGTACATAATATAACTGTATAACCGAGTATATAGATAAGAAATGATACGTGATACGATATATATGAATATTAATACATTCATCCTACTATTTAATTGATATTTATTAAATAATTCAATTATATAAAATAAATTTATTGGAATATTATATTAAACATAGATTATTTATTAGATAATGTGAAGTTTAATTTGAAAATTTCGTAGTTGATGTATGTTAATTTTGTAATTTTCAATATAATTTAAATATAGTTCCTCTCACTCGGATACAGTTTCTTCGTTGTTTCTTTTTTTTTTCGGTTTCTATTTAATATATTATCATATTTTTTCGTTTTCATTTTCAAGGACAAATTTCTTCTATTGATATTTCTTAACAGAATATTATCGCCAAGGATTTCTTGTTTCATGCCCTTGTGAATTTATTTAAGCTCATTCTTTTCGAAAAAAAAATATATGTATATATATATATATATATATAAATATAAATATTAAGAAGAATACGCACACGTGAAAGATTATAATTTCAATTCAATTTTATATTATTTATTTATATCACATTTTTACTTATGATCCGGTTAATTTTAGCATAGATTACATGCTAATTAACTTCAAGAACATTCGAAATCTTATATGAAACGATTATAATCCTACTCATACATACAACTAATATATCGGTTTGTATGATGGGATTAATATTATCGCCATACAGATAGATAGGTGAGATAGATAAATATGTTTCAACTTTTCCTCCTCGTCTCTCTTTCGCTTCCACAATCTCCGTATATATCATCCTCATTATACCGAAGGTGATTGAAGTATTAAAATCACACAGGCTCAATCAAAACGAGCCAAAAATAACAAGAAAGAGTAGAATTAAAAAAAAGATAATTAAATAAGAAAATAAAAATCAATCACACATAAAGAATATATATTCTATTTTTTTTTTTTCCTATTGACTTGGTCAATGGTAAAGTTTCACTTTTTCTACAAATTAGATTGTCCTTGAAAGAGGCCCTTGAAATGCCACGTGCACCACGTAAGGATTTTGGATTTATGGCTGTAACACGCGTGTGGAGCGTGAAATAATAAACCAGGAAGAAGAAAAAAAAAATAAATAAATAAGTAGTATAAAAAAAAATGTATAGTAAACCATGAGAACAAGTGAATTGACGGTGAAAAAAGATAAATAAAATGAAAAAATGAGATAATATACCAAAGTGAGAATGTGTAGGTGGTATGATTGCGTATGCGTGTGTGTGGATAAGTGTTTTGCTTAGACATGTGTGATGCGTTGAGGGAGTTAATGTTATTGGAGGTCACCAGGAAGCCGAATATGCGCACGCGCACATTATCTATAAGGCGAAGAATTATTTTATAAAACAAAAACAGCTGTTCTATGTTTCTATGTGTATAGTGAGTCACATGCGGTCCGTGGTTTCACCTTGGTCTGATCGCAACGAATACATATACATATATATATATATATATATTAATATATACCGACATAAAAATATACATATATAAATATGTGATTTTTTTTTTATACATATATCGGTATCGATATACATTATTAGATTTATATTTTATGTATTAATTTACGTTGCCACATTGTTGGACATCATTAATTCGAATCAATATCAAGGTAGTATGTGTGTATAATAGATTATTAACTGTAAATAATTTTTTTCATAAATATTTTTTTAATTTTTATAAATAAAAGTAATATGAAAAATAATTTTTTTTATTTCATCGATACTTTTTTTTCGAAAATTCATTTTGAACAGATGATCAATATCTTTTTTTGTTTTCAGTCCTAACAACCTTGTCCATAATCCAGTTTTTGAAATGTTATTATTATTGAATTATTAAAGTATGTTTGATAAAGATTTCGAAGAAATATTAGATAACACAGCCATTACTGTAATGATTAAAAGAAAAAGAAATTACATGAGAGATAATAAATGGGCGTGGACGAAGAAAAAATAGAAGTCGCCAATACAAAATAAGAAAGAAAATAAAATCAAGAGTAAATAAATAAATGGAGAAACAAAAAATGATGAAAAAAATTTAACGAAACAGACGCGACTAATATACGTAGATCAGATATCGAGGGGTACCATCGTATTTTCCTCTGGACCCTCACAGACTTTTTTTTTTCGTCCCTCTCTCCCAGCCTCCCTCTCGCAACTATTCCAGCAGTTTTGTCACGTACCTATATACATGTATGGATGTATGGATATCTGCCAACCATCAAAAAGAAATAAAATAAAAATAAAATAAAAGGAATTTACCAAACCCACCAATTCATTTCAAATGCCTCTCGTTATAACGTGTAAGAATAAAATCGGCGCTAATAAACACGCACACATTTACACATATCCAAACCTACAAAAGTGTATATCGGTATAATATATGCAATTTTACTCAAAATATTAAAAGCCGCGCAATTTTTCATATATATATATATAAATATATTTATATATAAGCCAACATTCTCATTTGTCTTTTTCTCTTTAATTTCAATTCATACCTTATTCATCACTGAGTTTTAGTGATACATATTAACTGTAGAATTTTATTTGGAATATATAAAGAGGGGAACAATGTACGTATTTGTATGATATAACACTTATCTCTTCATATTGTTAGTTCTATCAAAGAGATAAAATATTTTTAAATACCTCACTGTAATTATACAAAGCTTCTCTACACAGTATAAAATAAACCCAGCCATTCTCATAAAGTCTATTTTATTATAGTTACGATGGTAAAAGCAATTCCACTACAATCACTAACCTCTACAAAAATTAATTATTTCATTCAAAATACTAATTTGCGATGTATAAGTATAAAATATAAATCAATAATTCAATTTAATTTTTAAGTGCAAAAATATTCAATTGAATTCTCGATTATTTTTTACTGAATTGGAAGTCGACTGATGGGTTGAAAAAAACTCAAACACACATGAGATAAATATGTAACTTTCCAAATACTCCATTCAATTTCAATACAACACTATAAAAGAATTTATAAATAAATATTGAACAATCAATTTTTTTTATATTTAATAGTACAATTTTGTTTCTTTTTTTCTTTATTAACTATGGAAAATGTGGCAATGTAAAACCATAGTATTTGCATACATATAAGTTTTCATATATATATACCTATGTGTTTATGTATACGTATGTACGTAATACTTTTTCGTCGAATACTTACACACGTATATATATATGTTCTTATTGCAGAGCACACACTGGCTACGATACACACGTTTTCGTCGTAAGTTTATCCCACCTGCCAGGTCACGTAGATCGTAAATTACGACGATCGTAAATGGGCCCTGGACGATTTTCTCAATATCGCCCAGCGCCTTATACGTGTAGCATTTATTATTTATTTTGTTTTTATTTCAACCGCACGACTATAGAAAAAGGAGAAAAATTGTAAGAGAGAGAGAGAGAGAGCGAGAGAGAGGATAGAAGAGAGTGCACTGAATGGAGAACGTGCACTAGAGCATACTCTATCTATGTATATGTATCCCTATAAACAATATATATATGTATTTCAACGATGGAAAAGCAAACTCTAAGAATGCCAAAGGGTATTACAAAAAAAAGGATATAAACATCATTACAATTTTTGCTGGTTTTTTTTTTAACCTTTAATCGAAAAAAAAAATAAATTATTTTCATTTATTTAGACATGTTTTTTTTTTCTTCTCTTCATAGAAAATTAACGTAATTATTGATGCTATATATAAAGTATATACCACCGACGTGCGCTATCGGCTGCACACAATTATGGCTACAGTCCCAACGGGTTTCTCAAACAAGAAAACGTCGATTGCAAATAAGAAAACAAAATGATGAAAAAAATTAAATAAAATCAACTGGTGCAGATATTCTCTCGTCGCCTCATCCCGGATGAAAGCGATTGGTAATAAACGAGCGCACGTGCGCGTGTGCGATTCTCGTCACCTGGCTCGTGCTACTACCAGCCATGCGCACACTCACTCTTTTCACCATCTACATATATACATATATATCTATATATATATTCATAACACATGAATGTATAACTGAAGCAATTAACCGATATGCGAACGCTTAACAGTTATTATCTGATATAACTGGACGATGACTAAATTAAAACTATAATGGATGAGCGCTGTGGTGAACTAGTTTAATTTGTCACGCGCACACACCCGTACATACATGTATATACATACATATATATTCACATATTGCCTCATCGTTTTTAATCGCTTTAGTCTTATTTTATTTGATTTTATTCTTTATCATTTTTCTTTCTTTTATAATGTTATACATCATCATTATTTTATTTTACATGATATTATTCCATTTTATTTTCCTTCGAACATAATGACTCGTTGAGGACACACCACAGCATTGTGTACATATGTACAATTGATTAATCTTTTGTATAGGAGTTACTGTATCCAATGGGGTCGTCCTGAAAAATTGAGATAGTGCACGGATTCATATATATATACATATATGAGACAATAACCATCCATTGGTTTCAATGATTCATATTATATATAATAATGATACGAGATAAAGTCATACACACGGCAATTGCGTCTTGCACTTTGCCCCATAACGCTGACGACTTATGTACGTTGCACGTGCGCATATATTTTAAAGATTCGAAATGTAATTCACTGTATATGAATATAAATATATATATATATTGTGTATGCTGACAGATGCATATGTGTGATTTAATATAAAGTAAGAAATTAAATAAAAGCAAACAAAACCAATACATTTGATATATAAATTTTCTTGATATCACGCTTGCTTGAGTGATTATAAATTATTTAACATATACAATCGACTTGTGCGCAAATAATTAGCTATTAATTTTACTGCGTAGTTGTAACATTCATCATCCCCTTTGTTCATATTTTGTCGACTCAACTCGATAAGCGGCCATGAGTTACTAAAATAAAAAAAATATAATGAATAAATAAATGAATTAAAATACAAAAATACGAATAAGGTCACAGCGAATTACGAACGCATATGGTAACAGTATTATCGTTTATATCATTGTGCTATATATATATATATCTATGTCTACTTCAATATGGATGATCGATTGGACAATCCCTTTCTCGTATATATTTAATGGACGATTTTTCATTTATTTATTTCACTTCATGTTGTATGATAACAATTTTTTTTCATTGTACTCGTTTTTTTTTTCTTTCGCTTCTTTTATTCTCCTCTCATCTCCCCCCTCGATAATTAGTGATTAAATCAGCTCAATTGCGCAACTGAAATATAATTACAGTCACGCACATGTAAAAGCACACAGACAACATGAGCGATATACAGCATTTCAACGATGAATTAAACATTTAAGCGTGTGAGTATATAGCCCAATGGATATAATAACACACACGCGATACTATCGAACGTGACATTGTCATATTTATTATCAATTACTTATTGATTCAAGTATGGAATATATATATAAATATGTACTTGAATAAAATATTACTATTAAATTTTGTGATATTATTTGCTTGTTTCTACACACATAAATTTGGACAGCAATTTATATTTTTCATTTAAGAATAACAAAACATGCCGTAGTACTTTGCGTTATTAATATCAGTCTTGCAGCACATTTAAAAACATTCTATATCCTCTAATCTCATTAATACATCTATTTATTGTCTAAAACCATTTGATGGACTTTAATTCCAAACCGTCCAAGCAAATCAACATAATATATCTCTATACACATGAATCATAAATAAATGTGATGAAATGCTACGAAGATTGCACAAGAAAAGAAATAAAATATAACAAGTATTACAATATAAATATGATTTATTTTTTCAAAATTGCTATTATACCAGCCAAATTTTTATTGATGTAAACATATACTTAAATATTATTGCAATTGATATAGAGTTAAAGTGCAATTAATTGCAAAATATATTTTTATCCGATAGCTACATTGAATATATAATTCCGCAATGAAGTTATTGAATTATTGACATTATCGTAAGTTCACGATACAGATGCGATGAGACAAATGTATATTATGAAAGCTGCGAATTAATATAGTCAAACTGTATCTCTTACTTGTCTATACTCTTTGCAACTTTACACATTAAGGCGGAGCAAATGGATCCAGTAGTTTAGCAACATCCCATCCAGCGCAATTCACCCCACCAATGGAAAAAAAAACAATATGTGTATAATATTAAATGTGTATATATAACGTCATACAGCGGTGCGCTGGATAAACTTGGATCAAGTGCGAAGGTCCACGAGGTATATACAAAACTTCATTTCAATTTGCCTCAAGCCACATTGTCTTTTTCCCCTCTCTCTCTCCTCCACATACTATATACATACCGGTTCAATTACTTTGCACCACCAAGTTCTATATTTATTCTATATATATATATATATATATACTCTGATAACAAAATTTAAACTAAAACTAATATATAAAATATACAAAAAACAAATTTATGCTCGTATATTTTAATTTAAAATGCAAAAAAAATAATTGGCATATTGCCAATTAGTTTGCCGCAGTTTTTGATGGTCTACGATGAAATAAAATAAATTTTTTTGCAATAAACAATTGATTTTGTGATATTTATTATTTAAATTCAGTTATATTATTGATTCACTATTCTTGTCGATGTGCTTTTCACAATTTCAACGATATTGATATTTACAAAAGTCATCCAACAAAAGTTTACAAACATAATTAAAAAAATGTTGACTTATTCAATTTTATCTTTTCACATTTGTTATGAGAAATCATAGTTATCACAATATAATTATATCAACCGCATGATTAATAAATTTTCATGAATGCAAGCCGTATACTGAACTGGAATATAATTAAATATTGCAACTATTTAATTGAGTTATAATTTAACAAACCTATATATATATATATATATATATATATATATATATGTATGAAAGTGAGTCATGTTACTTTCGAAATATTGACTGAGTTAAAAAAAACTGCTGCGCTTTCACATATACTTAAATTATCATATCTATATTCATGCACATTACGTACAAGAGATAAATATGAGTGGAAAAAAAAAATAAAGTCAAAAAAATGACAATGCATGAAAATAAAGAGAGGAATTGTATATGGACGAGTGAAACCATCGAGTTGACAATTATATATGGAGTGTATGTATACATACACAGGTGAGTGTCATACAGGAAGCACATATTAGTTAGATATCCTTCAAAAAATGCAAGTCCAAGCACAACAATTATTCCACTGACAAAGGTCTTTATCTATCAATGTCAATATATACATACATATGTATGTGTGGGTGAAAAGAGGAAAAAACGTGACGACATAGCTATACGGTGAGTTGTATGAATCATATGTGATGATTCACATCACTGTATGGACAGTAGGACACTTGATTTCGATAAAGAGACAGTAAGAAAATTATTATACATATACATATGTATATGTGAGTAGTAGCTAATAAGTAATATGACGATGCGTATAATATAATGATAACGTGTCGCGCACTTTATTCATTAACTTCAATTTATACATGTTGTCGAATGTAAAAAAAAAAAAAAGTAAAGAAATGGAAATTATTTCATTTTATTTACATGCTGTTGCATTGGCATTGCTTTTTGCATCTTTTCCAATATATTCACTAATTTGAAAATAACTAAATGCAGTTTGACTAATAAATTATGATTGTTATATATTAATTGAGTAATTGATTTAATAGTGACATTCAAAGTAGATGTAGGAGCCATTGGCATTTTTTGTTTCAATTTTATATGACCTATCGCCAATTTTTATGATGTTTATGTGTATTGATGACAGTGTGAAGTTTACAATACTAAAACACGAAAAAGGAACATAAATAAATGAATGAATGAATAAATAAATAAATAAATAAATAAATAAATAAATAAATAAATAAATAAAACATTGTGCCAACCATAAAATTGCAATTGCATACATATATATAAATATATAGGGATATACAATCGCGCACGACAGACATGTCCCGTTGGCAAAACGTGACGCACGTACCATAATTTCAAAATGCACTTTGACATAGGGCGCAGTGAGAAAGAGAGAGAAAGAGAGAGAAAGAGAGAGGGAGATCACGGCGAATGATCAAAATCTCGTGGATATCGTGTCACGTCGCTGACAAAATATAGAGAGCACTTACTACAAGTGAAAAAAAAAAAGTATCACACAAAAATACAGATAAAGGAAACAAAAGCGGAAAAAATACTAACCTACACAAATCGGATTTCATATGATTATTGTTTTGATAAACACGTAAAAAGTCTTTAATTTTTTAACGGTATTTATATAATTCTCATCATTATTATCATCATCGTCGCTGTGGTTGTTGCTGTTGTCGTCTAATGAAAAAAAAAATAATAATTAATCCGTACGATTGTATCAACAACAATTATTTACATATACATCGTCACATTGAATTGACAATTATGGTAATGAAGAATTAATGTTTGTAGATGACATACTTGACCTGAATAATGGGTAGAAAAAATAAAATGAAGAACATAAAAAATAAAAAAAAAAAAAAAAACACCATCTTTCACGGTCAATGAACCATATTTGAAGATAATTACAGCCAGGCATATTAGCAGACTTAATTATTTCTATATTTCTGGACGTAGTCACGTAAACATGTATGTTTTTGTTTAATTGCAATGCGCGGAATTGTCGACAATATTTTTGCATGAATTTATTTCTTAACTTTTCACAATATATTTTTCAGAATTCACCCACAACGTCTGTGTGTAGATGTTTAGTATTTCAGAATGTCGCTTGCTGTTTAAAATAATTGTTAACGATATAAAATTAATTGAGGAATTCAAAATGAACCACAACACAATACACTGAAACAAAAATTATAATGAAAATCGTACCAATCATTCCTAAAAATTGAATAAATAATTTATATCCCATCTCATTTTCATAATCAACCACCCAAAAAAACTCCTTCCCCAATACTCTCGTCACCCAATTTCGCAATGATTTTTGTCGATTAACTACCACAAACACTGCAAGCTATTGCACCATTTAAAAACCAAAGTGAAACGTTGAAAAATATTTTCATATCATCGCTGAAAAAGAAAGAAGTCTTTTAAATATCAATAACCACATAAAAAAAGATATGAATAAAGTTGTACGTGAGAGATGATTCCGGGTTATTTGATTGCAACAACTACATACAGAGTTATATAGAGAACGAGAAATACATCAGAGTGAAGTCGTAATGACTTATAAAATATCCACACATACATACATACATAGATACACAACCGTTGATGGACCTGACGATCATAATTTAACCAACACACCAATATAAAAAAACAAAAATACATATATAAATAAATTAGTAGTAGTACAGTAATCACCAACCCACTGCTAACATATGATAGGTGATTTACAATAATCCAGTACCATTACATTACCAGAGCAATGATGATGACGATTTTTAATTCCACAGATATTTATATATACCTAATGGCTGCACCAATATGGCACGATACAGCATCTCCACAATCATCATTATCATCAGATGATGTGCCTTCAATTACCGACAAAGTTACTAGCCAAGATAGACTGAGTCATCGGCACCTTGAATGAAAAAAAAAATAAAACATACGATGCGCGATGAAACTCAAGGCGATATTTTATGTGATAGAGGTAAGCTCGAAGGATATATATCTCTATATACATATATAAAGTGAGTGCACGGGTATTCGTCGGTTCAGCATAGTCAATCCAGCATTGCCTTATTCCATCTTATTCCTTCATCTCCAATTCGTTGAAAGTAACTCGAACCGCAATAATAACATACATATATATATA